>JARJHM010000008.1:0-270000 GCA_033356055.1 Carex pumila | reverse complement strand
AGAGGAAGGTGACAATTTCCTGTTTTGCCTAACGGAAAGAAGCTGCTAACTGCTAACATCTGTTAGCATTAATTACCATAATCTTAATCTTATTAATCCAATGGTTTATAAATGTTTTGGAAAGAAATTATGTCCAAATGGCTTTGGACATGTTCTCAACCCTTATTAAAATAAAGAATTTGTCTAGGTATTTATTAAAGGGAAAATTGTGAGATTGCCACTACAAAACCTTAAAATTGTGAAATTGTCACTACAAACTTCAAAATTGTGAGAATGCCACTATAAAACGTCCATAATTGTGAAAATGCCATTAACAGTATATTCTTTTAATATTTTTATCAAAAATTAATTTAAAGAGGCGATATCAACTGGAGTATTACTGTTTCTGTATGAAGGGTATAATCGGAAATACAGAATTATGTATAAACAGTATTTTTCAGTTATTTTTTGATAAAAATATTATAAAAATACACTGTTAATGACAGTTTCACAATTATGAACTTTTATAGTGGCATTCTCACAATTTTGAAGTTTGTAGTGACAATCTCACAATTTTAAAGTTTTGTAGTGACATTCTCACAATTTCTCCTTTATTAAAATAAAGAAGTTTGGTAACTTCTGGTACTGATAAATGTCAGAGATTTGATATTTAGCGGGGTCTAGATTGGAATTGGAACAAAAATACAAAAAAATAATTTGGTGCTATGCAAAATTTTACGAAGATGCAGTACTGAATAAAGTATCATTGACTAAGGCTTATCTCAAGTGTGTGCTTGCGCCACAGGAACCGAACAATCAGTAACAAAGCATTAGATAAAGCAATCCAAAAATGTTATGAAAACAAATCGGATTTAAATAAAGCGTACAGTGCAAAACCAAGAGCAAATGAGAACACTGGTAAGTAGCCGACATCTTTAATCATTGAAAGAGAAGAGAGAATAATTAAAAGCGACAAAATCAATCCCGAAATCCACTCAGCATCACTTATTCCCATCCTGGAATTAACTAATTTTTGCTGGTACATGTTGAACAAGGTATTGAACTGAAGCAACATTTTTTCATGACAAGTGATATGACAGGAAACAATCAATCGGATGTTAGTCATTCTTTGCTTTTCATAACGGTGGTAATTATTGGATGTTAAAATGGGATAACTGAGTAAAGCTCCAATTCCGTTATATTTAACGGTGTCAAGGGATTTTAAAAGGACGTTCAGTGGTATTGTCATGGCGCAAAAACGGATTAGGTCTGCTATTTCTTTGTCCCTTATTGGTATTCTCAATGAAGACTGAAGTGCGCATCTGCTAGAGATAGTGACGGTACAGTTTTAACTTCATGCAGTAATGTTTTGAAACCAAGACAATGTACTGGAGATGTATAAATAGACTGTTGTCAATAGTTTATAGTCGCCGGATTTAAATTAAATAGTTTAAATTATATCTTTATGTTTTTGTAAATAAAATTTATTTAATTTGATCTAGTAATTTTAATTGGGTTTTTCTTGTGTCTATGGCACGTCACCCATCTCTCCTATACAGTGGTAGTATAATCATTACAGTTCTTCTATCGTTGAAGATTTTGAAGGTAATATTTGTTAGATTTCATTTAATTATGTGGTTTATGTTATTATTGTGCACCAATTTTATTTATATAATTAATGAAAAGATATGAGTAATTTTTTGAAAAAATTCATACTAATTATAAAATTATACTGATTCCAATAGTTGCCTCAAAATTATTATACTTCTTTTCTTATTTGGACGAATTACATTATGTAAACTCTTTCTATCATCACGTCTAAAAGAGGAAAGTAAAAGAAAAATATCTAAAGTCTCAATCATCACGTCTGAAAAAAAAAATCATTAAAGATCGGTTTTTACAATTCTGCTTAAAAATGTTGCCATTCTATATCTGTAAGATTTAAACTACATTTGTTATTTTTTCAGATTAATAGATTCTAAATTATTTGTACTCTAATTGCAGAACATTATGATGTTATTATATCTATCAATATATCTTTGACCTGCTCACTAAAAGTGGTATCCACATTCGTTCATGGTTTTTAACTTTTTGCACCAGATGCCAAAAAAATTATAAATTCCAAAGTGATATAGTACGTTGAAAGCATATAAAGTTCACACTTTAGACACTTACAAATGATATGGCATATATTCATTTAATAACGAATTTAATTTTTTTCAACGATAATTAGTATGCTTTAACCAATAACAAACATTTTTTTTAGATTTTATTCTGGAGATACTCACCAGTAATAAAGGCAATTAATTAGTAATTTCAATGAGATGGACCAAGAGCCAACCTAATAAAGTACAAAAATGCATTTTCTCTTTAGATTTTGTCTTTTTTGTAAATACAAACTTTATTTTTGTTAACCTTTTCCCATTTTAATTTGTTGACTTCAGCTCTGCTTTAAAACTCCCAGTCAATACGAAGCATTAAACTCCCAGTTATGTTTCAACGAAAACAAGGGAAACGAATCACAAGACCCAAGAGTAAACGCGTCCACATGATAAGCTTTTCTGCCACAAGTACAAAAGTTTTGGACTTGTATTTGGCAGTGAATGCATAAATTTCGCTGCAAAATATTTACGCTTTAAGAAAAAAATATTTACTGACACATTTAGCTGTATGACTAGACGCTTTATTGAGCAGTAAAAAGAATCCGTATCCTGTCAGGTATTGCATTATTATTGCAGAGGATCACTTATTTTACGGTTTGAGATTAAATCTCAACCGGCTTGGGATTCGGATCACGGCCTCATTTTTTGGCTTTGAGATTCGTGCCAAGTTAAAAAGTACGGTTCAGATCTAGTAATTGTAAAAGATTCCCTTATCAGGTATTGGAGAGGATGTGAATTCCAGTAAAAAGGGCTGGGAGAGTCCTTTTAAAGGACTGTAGCATATTCTAGACTGCTATTAGAATGGAGATTTGCTCAATCTAATTCATACACAGTAATAAATGTGTAGAAAAGCAAACACTAATCAGATGATGATGAACCTAGTCTCTTTGTGAAGAGATACAAATTTAAATTATGCAAAATCTCGCATAAGAGGTATAAAACTGAAATTTAAATTATGTAAAATCTAGCAGAAAACGTCCAAAAGAAATTGATGAATAAAGAGGATTGAAATGCTGTTATCTTTTATGCTTTCATTATGAAATTATTTTTAGAATTTTAATTACTTAAAACTTAAAACTTAAATATAAAAATAAAAGTATTAGATATGATTTATATTATTTTATGCGCACATGTAACCACTTAACATTTCAACTTCTTTTTTAATTGTTTTTAACAACTTTAAAAAATATATATATTAATTTATATTTGAAAGTTAATTTTTCACTTTAATAGAAATAAAGTTGAAAAGTAATAAATTTTTATGCTTACGTGGGGAAAATAATACATCTAACTATTTTATTTTGACACAAAAATTAAATTTTTTTTATTATTTGAAAACTAAAACAGAAATAATGGAGACAAAAAAAGAAAAAAGTATTGGAATCTTCCTCTATTTTTTTTTTTTTTTAAGGGTTAGTGGTCAATGGCATACTAACTATTGTATTAAAAGAAACGTTTTTACAGCTCTTAGAAAGGAAACATTACTATCTCATGTAGTCTATTAATTTACATCCAAATTTCCTGTTAGATATATAATTTAGGTTTGTATGCCAATAAAAATGGAATTTACAAGTAATTCCTACTTTTTATAAGAAAGAAATAGAAAATAAGGATAATACCCTCTTAATTAAAGCATGGTAGCATCAAAGAAGATGATTAAATTAATCAATGAATGGATAATGAAGAACACAAAACTAGAGGAAGAGCATTGGGAGCAAGAAAAGATACCAACTTTATTGCACGATTGCACCTTCCATCATTCAAGCTAACAAATCAATCCACTAATAGATACAGACATCCCCAATTATTCCCCATCAAATGCTAACAATTCCAGTTAAAGAACACCCTGACCCTGACCTACTACATGCAACAAAAATTCACAAACACGCGCGCGCGCAACAACAACAGCGACAATAAAAAAAGAACAGCTAATAAAACAACCAACTTACATGATGTGCAAACCCAATTTGTCACCGGAAAGCTGTTTTCTTACTTGGCGAAAAGTCATCAAAGCCCTCAATTTTTCTTTCTTTCTTTCTTTCATCCCTTTCTCCATCAAGGGCAATTTAAGATGCATCAAGCAGGGGAACAAGCAAGCTAGACCAACTCCAGCAATCATTCTACCAATCCTGAACAAAAACAAACAGAGACGACCAATCTCTAAAACCCTAACCCTAGAACGAACAATCAGCTTCTCTCCTCATCATTCCTGCCACCACCAGCAGTTGATGGCCCGGCCGAGAAAGACGCGAGAAGATTCAAATTCCCTTGCCCAAGTGGCAAATAATTCCCTACCCTAGCAGCCGACGCTTCCCCTACAGCAGGTGAAGCCGTAGCAGGGACCAGCATCTCTGGTGCAGCTGCAAAACTCCACAACTGCCCATAATCGGGTCGGGCGGGCAAAGCCCAGAATCCAGCAGCAGGGACAGCCATGGGACCACCAACACCAATGGAAGAGGCAACTGCTGTGGCCTTGAAAGAGTCTTCACTGGAACGGAGGCGCTTACCCAGGAGAAAAGGGGCGGAGTTGGAACTGGAGTGAGGAGAAGAAGTGGAGGCAGAGGACGTAGAGAAGGAGGCGGGAGTGGTACCGGAGCCGGTGGCAGCGATGATGGAAGGCTCTGCTTGGCGAAGAAGCCATTCAATGGTTTGGCCATCGGACTTGTGGCCAAGTTCGCGGGTTAATTGAAAGACGCGTGCAGCACAAACTATAGGCATACGGATGCGTCGACCACGGCCATCGACCTTGCTGTGGCGGTCCTTAGAGGGGGGCTTTTTGACGGCGAGAGCGGTAGAGTTCGCGCCGTTGGTGGCAAGAGTGGAAGGAGAGTGAGAAGGAGAGGGAGAAGGTATCAACTGGAGGTTAGACTGAGAGTGGTCGAGGTGGTGCGGGTGGTGGCCGTCGGGAGTAGTTGTCATCATCGTATGGATGGGCCTCGACTGGGGTAGGAGGGACGAGTCTGAACTCTGAAGAGATGGTTTTTTTTTTTAGTTCTAGAGTTGAGAGAGAAGAGAGAAGAGAGAGGAGAGAGGGACTAATGATTGAGCGGCAGGAGCCGGTGGAGACAGGCGGGAGGGCACATGGAGGAAGGGACCCACCTAACCTGTTTTCAAGATATCATATGGCGCCGGTGCATACTTGGTACATATTGCTTTCCCGATTAAACCCTACTTAGATCTGTTATTAGACAACCAGGAAAATTGTAGGTTCACAGAGAAAGCTAAATTAAGCATGGGAAAAAGTATTCAATTCATATTGAACTGAGTTAGACTAATATGACATTGGTGTTATTTGAAACTAAATAACACCATATCTTAAATCTTTAAATCTGCTTTAAGATTCGTAATATCTGTTTTTACTGTTCAAGTACTTTATTTTGTACAAATCTTAAAGCAGATCTAAGGGTTTAAGATGTGGTGTTATTTAGTTTCAAATAACACTAATGTCATATTAGCCTAACTCTATTGAACTTGAAACGACTAATAAAAGTATCCAAGTTAATTTTATCTATTATGTTAAGATAACAAAATTATAAAGTAAGTAAATATACTAAGATAATCAATCTTTTTGATATAGTGACAAAAACAATGTTCTAACTTCTAAGTGTGTCAATTATTATTTTTTTGTTTAAATTAACAAGTTTTTAAATATTAGATGTGTGCTACATTATCATAATTACTTTCATAAACAAAACTGTAATATTTTGAGATATATAACCTAAAAAATTAGAAAATAATTATTCTCTTTTTCTCTATTATTTACGTCGATACATTTTCAAAATCATCAAGGGCTTCTTTGTAAATGCTTTTCATTCCAAATTGACTTGCTTTGACTTGTGGAGGTGTTCCGGGAGCAATCAAAGAACTTAGGATTGCCCAATGCTCTCTCTTTCTTTCCCAAGCTGGACCCACGACATTGGCCTAAGGAGGGAAAAGGAGTAGCACAGCGCATTCAAAAACTGGACCCAATTACCAGCCAAATTATCAATTGTGCCACTGAGCTCCGGGTCCGGGCGGGGCGATGAACTCGGCCCCTCTTCTGACAAGATGGGCATGATAATTATTTGGAGATGCGAAGCTTTTATCATTCTTTTTTTAGCACTGTCAAAAGATTATTATAAAGGCAATTTTTCATAATTGTATTTCTCAAAAGATTATTAGGAAAGCACTTTTTCATAACTTATATATAATTCTAAATTAAAATTATGGTCATTTCTATAAAATTGTAAAATAAAATTTCAGAACCTAGTTAATTGTTGTTGGAGTAATTATCCATGAAGATCCTCCTATAAATTGTAAATCTTTTTAAATTTCTAATTTTACGGAACTTCCCACCTTCTTGGCTCTTGAACTTTGTATAGACCAGGTGCACAGAAACACCAAAGTTAACACGGGGCCTTATAGGTCTGTAGACTGGGGTTAAGGAGCTAATAGACCCAAATCAAGCTATAGTTTGTAGCTAACTAGCTACGGCCTACGTGGGCCAATGGGGAAAGGAGATTTCCTTTGAGGGGCTTTGTGATAGGTGACGTGGCGCGAGATGATCGCAGGTGCTATCCCCACCTCTGAATTGCTGTTCCAACAGTGGCACTGTGGGGCCCCACATGATCTGTGGCTGATCTGAGGTCAGAAAATTGTTGGGTTCGTTCCTCTCCGGTACTGCATAATTGCTGGTGATCCAAAGCGAAACCTATGCTATCCGTTCTTAATCTGAAATTTGTTTCTTCACTATAATCTTGATATTTCGGGCCTGTTCCACAACCTCATTTTTCATGGGTATTATAAGGAAAAAGAGAAGTAAAGGTATGTTTCCCTATATGGTGTTCGGTAGCTTGATAAAATACCACTTATTGTATCCATTTTGAAACCCATCACGCTATTTACACTTGTTTTTGTTGGGAAAAAAAAATTCACTCAAACCTCCAGTTTTTTTTCCAAATTGACTTGTGGCAGCACTCAAATTAAAGATGAATGAAATTAAAAGATAAAATTGTACTAATCAATGCTTATTTAAAATTAACTTGTACAACGGATCGCCATTGTAAATTGTGTATAATATTTTGTTATAATTTTTTTGTAAATTGTTATAAAATTGCCGCATCACTATTGTTATAAAAAAATTTGTTTCTAATAAATCACCAAATTTATATTTTTTATAAAATTACTTATTTCTAATATTTTGTAAATTATAATTTTTTGTATGAAAATCTTATTGGTAAAATTTAATTTTATTAAATTGTAGGTTTTAAATTGGTTTAATAAAGAACATTATATATTTAATTTATCTTTTTAATTAGTTAAAATTTGATTTTCTTAATTCTAAACGTGTCGTAAAATTTGTATTTTAAATTACGTAAACATTTAACATTATATCGTTACCCCTTATTCATTTCGGATCTAACATCTTGATTTACCTTTCGGATTTAATTTAATAAATTTTAATTTTTTTGTGTTATTTTATTGTATGTCTTCTTAATTTAATTCATTCTTTAATTAACTAAATGTTTTAATTAGCAGTGATTTACAAATTGTTAGTTAATTAAAGATTTAAAATTGTTAGTTAATTAATTTTTTTTAGAATATGATATATACAATTATATTGATCATAATCAGTGATTAGTATTAATACGCTTAATATAGTTTAATTGTAGTATTATATCTTCTATAAAAATAAAAATAACAACCAACATTCTAACAAATTTCCCATGCATTTGCCGAACACCTATATTCTAAAAAATTTCACGGGTTAAATAACTTTGATTTTGACAAATTGAAATTCCCAATCCCAAATGAAAAATTTCTATTCCCTCTAAATTCCCATGTTGCCGAAGAGACCCATGTTGCCTACAACGAAGACGTGTTTGACGGAGATCAGATTCAAATTGGTCCGATGTTTGTTCAGAATTAAAACGTGTATACTTGATTCACATAAATATTAAAGCAGATTGTGTGGATCACGAAACGAATCGTGTGGTTTCAAACGGTATCAAATGGATTTGAATCCGACGTTCATCGGGCGAGCCCTGCTTCCTACAGAAGATACTATTCGGATAATTGTGTTTCGTAGCTTCATCCGTCCGCTCTAAAACGATCATTGGATTTGTCAAAGAGTGTGCCTGGAGAGTGATGACTTGATCGGATCCATTCATTTGTTTCAGAAGAGAAAAAGTGCGTCATATAAACTCAGCGATTTTGATCACCCGAATTATAATGTAAAGAGAATAAACCATTAATTGTGGTGATTTTTTCAAAAAAACATTCTGTTGTTCTTTTTCTCTTCTGAGTGAATTCTAAGACACACCCAAAGAGTAACGAGCAATTCAGTAATTTCGTATAATAACGAGGGTGTCAAACGAATATGATGGTTCTACCAAAAAAAAATTCCAAAAATTGAGGTTTAGTTTCTTGACCTTCTACAAAGAATAATTATTCTTTTCCAAACTAATCTCTAATTTTTTTTTTCAAAATGATTAACTTAGTTCTTCAATTTTAGAAAAAAAAAAAAAAAAACGAAGATGGCCATTCAGTTTTTATTTGCCCCAAATAAAACTTGGACTTAAAAAAAAAAACTATGTTCACCAAAGAAAATCAAATTAGTTTTTGACATGCACTGATAAAATAGCTAATTAAGTTATCTTAAAAAAAAGGAAGCTGATAATTGTACTTCAAACAAAGTATCCGCATGCGTCCCCCAACCTTCTAGAATGCCGGCGATAAAAAGATCAGGTTTTACTTTATACAACGCAATAACAATATCAATCTTTCTTTATTATATATAATTTTGCTGCATGAAGAGAAAAACGCTCTGTTAAAAAAATTAACAAAGGCACCACCAAATGCAGCGAAACAATCGGATAATTTAAACATATAAAGGAAAGCGTTTAAACAACTGCGTTCAAGTGTTTAACTTTCATTATAAATGAGTCAATTTTTCATTTTTTAAAATAAAAACGAATCCCCGAATTCATCCCCGAGCATAAAATTGAAAGCTCTAAATTTGTACCAATACCCGAGCGCGTCCCCACCAAAATGTTTACAGCTTTGAATTTTATGTTATTCAAAACTACTAGTTCTAAGCAAGCAAAGCTCTATTAAATAACAATGAAACTACTGGTTCAAAACAACAATTGTTAGCAGTCTCATCAATTATTTTATGTTAGTCAAAACTCCAATAATTACAATTTCTAAGCATGCAAATCTCTGTTAAATAACAATAAAATTACTACTTCGAAACAATCATAAATTTAGAACTTGTCCCCATTATGCCAATTTCTAAGCATGTAAAACTCTATTAAATAACAATGAAACTACTACTTCGAAACAACAATTGTTTACAAAACAATATAAACCTGTGCAAGTAAACCAATATATATTGGCAAGAAAACAATATTTTAAATCATATAAACCTGTGTGTAAAGCATATAAACCTGTGCAAGTCAACCAATATATACTGGCAAGAAAACAACATTTTAAAGCATATAAACCTGTGCAAGTAAACCAATATATACTGGCAAGAAAATAACATTTTAAAGCATATAAACTTGTGTGTAAAGCATATAAACCCGTGCAAGTAAACCAATATATACTGGCAAGAAAATAACATTTTAAAGCATATAAACTTGTGTGTAAAGCATATAAACCCGTGCAAGTAAACCAATATATACTGGCAAGAAAACAATATTTTAAAGCATATAAACCTGTGTGTAAAACATATAAACATGTGTGTAAAGCATATAAACCTGTGTTTACAAACACATTTTAAAGCATATAAACCAGTGTTTACAAAAATTAAAAAATATGTATTACAAATATATAAACCTGTATTTACAAACACATTTTAAAACTTATTCTTCAAATATATTTTAAAGCATATAAATTTGTGTTACAAACATTGAAAAACCTTCATTTAATGGATTACTTGTTCAAAATGGAGACTGTATTTTTAGTTATTAAATATAAAAAGCTGTTAATTTGCATAATTAAAATTAGAACCAACCCCCCATCGCATTCCCGAGCTAACTGGGTTTAAATTGTACTTTAAAGTACGTTCAAGTAAGTAGTTAATTAATGAATAGAGGACCGTTAATAATCTGGAGGACTAATTTGGAGATTGGTGATTACAACTGTTTCTAACAGACTGTCCACGAAATTAAAGCGCAAGACAAAAGCATGCAAAGCTAACATTTAAAGCAATCAATGTAAAACTGCAATGCGTTAAAATAACAATTCGTTAATTAATAAAAAATTAATAAATTACTGTTATTAGTGGACAGTTAAACCCAGTTAAACCAGTTCGGGGACGGGCTCGAGTTTGATGGCTCGGAGTACAGGAACATTTCTCTAAAAAAAATTCACAAACTAATATGGTCCCTTAAAAATAATTTAAAGATGGATTTGCCGCATATTAAGTTCATCAAAGAACTCAATGAGTTTATAAAGACTCTAATTTTACTCTCGTAAATACTATATTTACATAATTATTGCGCAGCGCTTTTTTCTTAGTCAAGAGGATTACATCGAAGCTGTTTTTTTTTTTTTTTTAACCTCCTTCTTTCTTTGTATGTATATAGAGGTAGGGGTGCACAAAAAGCTCGTAGTTTGTGGTTCGATTGATTTTGATTCGAAAAAAAAATTTGGTTTGAAACGAATCAAATTAGCGTGGTTTTGAAATGAATCTAGCCAAGTTCGGTTGAAAATTGGTTCAAATCGAACTTAAACTGAGTCTGATTCAGTTCAAAACTCTTCTTTTTAGTTCTAAATCATGCTTCAATTTCAAACAAGTATGGTTTGAAATTGATTCGAATTGTACTATATCAAACTCGAACTCTTTTTTCAGTTCGAAACCCTACTTTAATTTCGAATTATATTAAGTTCTATTCATTTGCAGCCCTCTACGTAGAATTAAGTTTGACAATTGTTTACTAAGTAAATCCATTTACACTTTTCGTTCAATTTAGGATTGATATGATAAAATTAAATAACAACTTAAGACGATGAATCATTTACTAGCGCTCAATCACGCATACGTAGAGAGGCGCAAGGATACAACTACCTCCGTCATGTGTTTACTGTTCAAATCCTTATTGATAAATTACTAAAAATTAAAATAGCCAAAAATGATTAATAATACCATGCATAAAAAAAATCATAATAAGAGTGAGACCACAGCATATCTTGATATTTAAAGTTTAAACGGTCGGTTCGAATTGTTTGACATGATTTCTATATAAAAATGTACTTGAAGCTAGAGTTTACATTTTTCATAAATTTATTTACTATCTTTTTAGATCGGTAAATACCAAGATTTCAGACCATTTCAAGCAATAATTTTCTATTTATCTAAAAACAATAACAAAATTATAAAAAAATATAAAATTTAATTAGTCACTCACTACATTTTCGTAAGAATATCATGTTAAATAGTTTTGATTGGTCGACTCTTAAAACATAAATATGAAGCCATAGTACGAACATATGTGCGCTATGCATAGTACAGTAGTCTCACTCTTATATCGATTTAATTTTTTATAATGATAATTATTAAAAGTATTTAAAAAATTTATACTAATACCATCAAATAAGATTAAAATATCCATAAATTCGCATTAAAAATAATATTAGTATTGCGATTCTGATTTGCCAATGCCAAAATATTATTGTTTGTACTGACATTTAAGACAAATGATTTAAAAAAATACAAATGTCGCATTACCTTTTGCATAAAATTTACATATTAACTAACAAGCAGATTAAGATGCACATAAATAATCATGATTTATCAAGAACTCTTAATAAAATCATGACTCGAGCAATGCACAAAGGATTGAAGGTAAGGGTGCAATAATTTTAAGACAAAAGCAATCCACCAATAAATTGATAGGATTACAAAGATCTAGATTTAAATTCAGAGAATACAATATCCAGTTACTCAAATTATAATAAGTTTAAATATACAAACACGTGTTTATTCCCACATCTATTATATTTAGACATCTTTCGTAAAAATTGAACATGTATCTTTCTGAAAGAGATAAAATTGATCAATTATTTGTATTAGGGAAGAATTTTACAAAATTTATTTTAAACCAATAAATAATTTCAGAAATAAATAAGGTATTTTATGATAACAATTTTGTTAGTGTCAAGTTATGCCATGCCTAATCGATTCAAAAATTGGATTCACGCCATGTATGTGTGTAGGGGATGGACTAAACGGTTTAAGCTCGTATATAGTACTCCACATTTAAGCTATCAAACAAATAGTACTATAGAAAGAATAAAATTGAATAAGAGATGAGTTAATTTATAGTATTTTTTTATTGTAAAAAAAAATTAACTCATTTCACACTTACTCTGTCTATAGAATTCACTATCATAAATATGTGTTCATTTTCTAATAGTTTATTTCTCTAGACGGATTAACATAAGCTATGACTTAAGTTGTTAAACAATGTGTAAAATATAAAAAATAAGATGAAGTAAACAACTTTCTTAAAAAAAAAAATAGAGCAAACAATTAAATCTTCATTAAATATAAGTAGCAACTAAACATGACTAAATGACTAGGCATCTCAAACTAACACTGGGTACATTTACTAACTCTAAATATCACTCTATTAAGTATTGTTTAATCCTTTCTCAGTCAATCAATATTGTGGAGTTCAGCTAGTATGACATCAGTGTCGTTTCAGCATATACAATACAAATCCAAAATCTATCAAATAAACTTCAAATGGTGAATCTAAACCGTTCAAACCAATATATTTCATTAATTGTTTATTACATATTTACATGCAAAATTTATAATTTTTCGAATTTATTTAGTATCAAGTCAAACAATCAAATGTGAGAATTTTAAATTAATTTTAATGCATTCATTTTTCAACATTTTGAACCGCTTGACTTGATACTAAAATAAGTAAAAAAAAAATAATCTTTTTGTACGTAAACTCATCACTCATAAATTAAATTGGTTTGAACAGTTCAGATTAATAAGTTATTTGAAATCTATTCAATAAACTTGAGAGCTGGTGTCATATAACATCGATGTCATACTAGCCGGACTCAATATTGTATCCATAGTGGAAATTAAGCACCTCTACCTACTATATCACTAATTGTTATGTCTTGGTCATTAGGTGTTAATGACAAACACACTCTATTAGAACGGAAGAAGGCAAGTTTCAGATAATTTCCAACGGTCAAATTCAATCCGTCTCGAATGGTTAACTTCTAAAAATTGATTATGGACATTAATACGAGATTCTTCTCCTGATCCCGGTCCACAAGACCAGCATAAATATATTTAATCCAAAAGGTACAGGTAGCTCAA
Source organism: Carex pumila (assembly GCA_033356055.1). Taxonomy (NCBI): domain Eukaryota; kingdom Viridiplantae; phylum Streptophyta; class Magnoliopsida; order Poales; family Cyperaceae; genus Carex; species Carex pumila. Next base: position 256,527 of record JARJHM010000008.1, on the reverse strand, counting down.
TTAATTGTCTAAAAAAAAATTAAGATAGTTAAATATTTCTGGAAAAAGTCTTGAAAAGGCTCAAGTATCCCTTTCCAAGCCGATTAATCAATAAAAATGCCCATGATTTGTTTTCTTTTTTTTAAAGCCAAATTCATAAAAAAAAAAAAAGTCTATGTCAATTCCACCTCAGAAATCCACATAATTGAGCCACTGATAGTTTTTTTTGAGAGAAATAATCGAGCCATTGTTGACAAGTATTCTTGATTGTACGGAGAGGTCTATTAAAGGAAATAGTACTTATTATTTCTATTGTTATTGAAGGCTTGATTCTTGTGGTGGCAATAATCGTATAAGTTGTTGTTAGGGGTGTCAATGGCAATCAGAATTAGTTCACGTCTACATTTGTTCTTACTTCTTAGCGGTGTTAATGGTATCTTTTTAGTCGTTTATCTAATCCATATCGTATTCAGTAAGGCAAATATGGATAATTTTTTTTTTCGTTAGCTTATTAGATATAGGTATTGATAAATTTTTTTTTTCACTAACCAAATGAGTAAGGATATAGATACTGACTACTTTGTATCCATTACCCTATAGGATAATTATAAATTTTAAATATATATTCAATTCAATTTCCAACCCATCTAAATATATATTCGTGTTTTTAAATTTTTATTCTTTATAAAGAATAATTTATTTGAAATTGATTCCACATTTATTTTTATTTTTATTAGAAATACAATTAAATACAATTACATATATGTGAAATGAATGAGTTTTTGATGTTTAATTTATAAAATATAATAAAACTAATTATTATATTAGTATTATCCGTTATTCATTCGTTACAGTTTCGCTACCTAATAATACTAACGAGTAAGGGTATGATAGGGTAGGTAAGATCAATTTTTAATAGATATGAGTAGGGTATGGATAAAATCGATTTTAATGGATATGAGTATAAAAATATCTTCACCCGACTTGTAACATACCCATTGACACCACCATTTTTTGTTGCAAGGACTATTCTTTCAATTATTTTATATTAAAAAAATTGTTCAAATTTCGAAATTACGACATTTTGTGAGATCATACTTAGTTGTTAGGGGGAATTTCACTTATACCTCTGAAAAACTTTAAAATTACATATTCTCCTTAATAAATTTTGAAATTACGTATTCTCCTCTAAATTTCCAAAACTCACTAATTTATCCATTATATTGTATTTTATATTAAAACTCACTTTAAATTCATAAAACACTCATTTTACTCTTTATTAAAACCATACAAAAATTATAACTTATTTAAGAAAAATATTGGTCTTATAAGATACCCATTATACCCTTTAATCTTAATAAAATACAATTTTTCCTCGAAAATCGGATTCCATTATACCCTTTATCTTTTATAAAATACCTATTTTTCTTCAAAACCAATCAAATATAAGACTAACATGCGTCTTAGACAAGCTACATTTTTGATGATTTAATTAAGTGTAAAATGAGTATTTTATCAATTTAAAATGAGTTTCCATATAAAAGACAACCGGATAGCTAAATTTGCCGGTTTTAAAAGTTTAGAGGGGTGAATGCGTAATTTTAAATTTAGATGAGAAAATATATAATTTTAAATTTTTTGAGGAGTATACATGAAATTCGCTCTTGTTATTAAACCTAAATATATATATATATGCAAGGCAAACCAATATTGCAATGTGAATCACACAATATAGTAGGACCCAGTAATTTGGAAATAAGGCGCAAGGCCCGTTTCATAATGAAACCAGTTAACAGTTACAAACTAAAAAAAATATAAAAGTGTTTTGCAGAGCCCTCAGAAAGGGTCTCTTGACGGTTGACCTGAAAAATATTCTAGGTTGTTTTAAATCTTAGAACTTGAAATAGATATATATAGTGCCATTATCATTCATCAAGATTCAAATCTGCTTTTTGTGAGAGAAATGAATACTCTTTTTTCTTTAAGTGCTTACATAAATAAATTATTTATATAGATCAATTAAGTATTTACATAGAAGACTTAGGCCATTGCTTTAGAATAACTTCAGTGAACCCTACTTTTATAGCATAACGGATCCAATTTTCTACTGCTTCTGAAAATAGAGATAAAGAGAAAAGAAAAGGAGGGTCCTATTCTAAAAAATATAAACAGATTTGGATGTGACCATTGATATTCTTATTTTTGTTGCAATGTTGAATTAATTTTATATATTTTAATGGATGTATTCATAGAATGCTTCTGAGAATAAACGAGGAATATGTCGTGCATTCAGAAGTAATCTAGGAAAGGAGATGTGTTCAGATTGTGTGACAGTGTGGTTCAACACTCTTAAGTCGAAATCAACATATTTAATAGATAAGAAGATGTGAACGCATACCTTCAAGTGTACTTTATGATATGTGTTCAGAAAATAGGTGTAAAATTATTAATTATATATAAAGAAAAATATCATCATTATCATTAATTTTAAAAAATTGAGATAGACAAAAAAAATATATAATTATGAAATATTTTCCGAGTTTGTTTATTTATTTACGTTTTAGAATCTTTAGTTCTTTACTGAGGTAAAAACAAACTTGTAATTTGTAACGTGTAACACGCCTTTTCCTTGTTTTTGGAACAAATTGTAACACCCTTTTTTTTTCTCTCCATTACCTCTGTGTAAAGTGACAGTCCTGCTGAAATCAATGTGGAAATAAATAAAAGGAGTGAACACTGATAAAGATAACTGGAGATAATTAAATACAAGCTGTCCCCCGATCGCCTCCTATCTGCAGTTGGTTGTTGAGCCATTTACGTCCCAGGGTACGGAAATGCGGGGGCCAGTCACAGGTCCCCCTCGCTGCTCAGTCCATTAGGCCCACTTGGCAGAGCTGGCGGGCGAAGATGAGGGTACAACCGTAATTTTGTTAAGATAGCGTGGTAAAATTATCCGCTGGAAAGGAGATGCTCTTTTCTCCCCTATCCTGTCATCCAATTCCAATCCAGTTACCAGGCCGCCTGCTCAGTGCCCGTGTGGGGCCGCCATTCCTCCCTATATATGCCTAGACCTGGTTTATACTTTTCCGTAAGTGGTCAACTCGAATAGATTTTACTTTTAAGATGTAGTTTTAATATTTTAAAATTTTAAATTTTAAATGTTACCTTGAATCAATAACATAAAAGAAACTTTGATGCTTGTTGCAAAATTAAATGTAAATGTTATCATGAAGTCACACATATAAATAATCTTAACTAAATTTGTGAAGGTAATGTTCCTCATTCTTATTTATGTTTTCTTACATATCATCAGTCTAAAATATTTCCAAAGAGAACAAAGTAAATAAAAAGTGAGGAGGAGATAAATGTAGAAAAAGACTTGCTTAACTTATCCGATAATACAAATAGTGGCAACAAAAAATTTGTTCAGTATATTCTATGAGATAATCTGGAGTAATTAATTTGAGAAATAAACTTTAATCTATTAATTGAAATAATACTTTTTTTTTATGAAAAGCCGCATATTTAAAATTCGGTTGAATGATTCTTCTGTAAATGTATTAAGAGTAAGGCTATGGTGTTATGGGTTGCATAGAGTACTATGGTGCTACGGCTCAATATTCGAGTTTTCAAAATCCTAACGGCCGATCCGAACCGTTTATCTTGTTCTCCATATTAATATGTGTTTAGAGACCAAATTTTACATTTTTTTTAAAAAAAATTTACTATTTTTTTAGATGAATAGAAAATCAAATATCTCAATGGTGTAAAAAATTTTAAATCAAGTGATTTTCTACCTATTTAAAAAATTCTAAAAAATATAAAAATTTGGTCTCCAAACACATATTAATATGGAGAACAAGATGAACAGTTCGGATCGACTATTAGAATTTTAAAAATTCAAATATTGAGCCGTAGCACTGTAGCCTTCTATACAACCCATAACACTGTAGCCTTACTCATATATTGACTATGACACAATAGCAACATAATCGTTATCTAAAAATAATTCTTCTATGACAATTAGATGGCCCAAACTATTATTTAAAAAAATATTATAGAGCTTAGATTAAAAAACTAATACTCAATACTGTTTTTGTTTATATAAAAAAAATATTCATAACTATTTGCATGGCTCCGCCCTTCAACCGTAAATTTGATCAAATAGAAAAGGCATGAAAAGATGTATCTGTTTAATGAGGGAACTTGAGAGCCAAATATGGCGCGTTTGCTTTGATATATTTTCATTAAAATAATCAGGGTTTTGTTGTCCAGGAGGATCCTAAAATTAGTTACATCATTTCATTTGCATGAAAGAAGAGGAGAGAAATTGGTTCAATTACACCAATCTGGAATATATTAGAGAAATAGGAAGATGGATAGTGGCCCCTCGTTGCTCGCAGGGACCATATTATCCATGTACCACTTGTCAGAAAGGTACCGCTCTAAATCTCCTTATTTGGGAACACCCCATTACCCTTAAATCCGTTGAATAAATCGGGGATAGGTTAATACAAATTTATTGTTTTTTTAAGCAGGTCAGATCCGATATGTTCCGGATGGGTCATCGCAATCCGACTTGTTTGAGAGGAGATATGTATTAGACAGTGTTGTAAAAAATATTTGTTTAGATTGACTAGGCATTGGCGGTGATCAAATTGTAATGGATTTTCTCAAATAATCAGCCAATTATTTATGATTATGTCTGATTATTCTCAATTATTTTCAAATAATCACTTGACAGTACCATATTCGTCCGACGAGTACATACTGTCATTTACAACACTGGTATTAAATATAACAGATACCGTTGTTTGGATAAGAATTAGATCATCTAAAGAGTGAGTAGAAACTCGGTATTCATGCCAAAAATCACGGATGCACGCTACAATGGTATATTTACCTCTACAAGCAAAAGAGCTTAATTATTTTTTTAAGTCTCTGTTTGGTCGTCTGAGAAATGAGAATTATTGTCTTGACGGACGTTCAAATTAAATAATAAAATTAGACGTGTGCCAGAACCAAATAACTTTTGGAAGCACAAAACACGGAAATAAATCTGCTGTGATTCTTTGGGATCACAGGGACCCTGCAATTCCACATCCGTCCTTTTATTTATTTTGAGATTCGTGCAACTAAAAATAATTGCTTTAAAATTCGTAGATTCCACAAAATAGACGGTGAGATTTGAAATTGCAGGGTCCCTGCGACCCCAGCAGATTTATTTCCACAAGGTCATCAACAGTCTTCGAGGCGTGATTAATTAATAATTAAGTACAGAAAACAGGGGTCAAGTGGGGATGACAATAGGAGATTTCAAGTGGCCCCACACAGATCCGGACCCTCCTGATGTGATCTGGATTCCAGCTCTTTCTACCACTCTCTCTCTCTCTCACAGTTTGCTTGTATTCTGCAATCTTCTCTCTCTTTATTTTAATTATCTTTAGACTGTAGGTTCGGTTATTGCTTTTGCTTGCGTCTAGTAATTTGTAAATGGGTAACACTTAACTTAAAATAGTTCAACATAAATTGAACGTCGCTACCAATAAGTGCGGCCATTTTTATTAATATCTCTAAAAAAAATGAAAATTTTAAATATGTCCATGTCTCCAATTTTTTTTATAGATGTCTTGACCGCTTGGATCCAGGGCGGCTCAAAATACCCTGTGAGGCGCCAGCCCCTGGGGCGGCCCACAAGCCAAGTGAGGTGCCACACCCTGGGGTGCCCCATAGCCAAGTGAGGCGCTACACCCCCGGGCACCCCATATGTAGTATGATTTAAATCTATTCGTTTTCTACCTCTGTCACTTTCCGATTTGAGAACTTCTCTCGAGGCGAGAAGCTGAGTGAATAGGTATTTTTTTAATTATAATAATTAGTCATTACTTTTTAATTATAATAATTAGTCATTACTGTTGCAAATTTAATGTTGCAAGTACTGTAGCGTACTGTACATTCACTGTAGAAATTTACTGTTGCACACACTGTAGCGTACCGTATATTTACTGTAGCAATTGCTGTACACCTACTGTAGAAAAATTGTAATTTTTTTAACTTTTTTTAATTATTTTTCAATTAGTCATTTATTACTATACCCATTATTATGTCATGTAATACTTGTAATTTTTTTTTTAAATGTAGTTTATTAAAGAAGAGATGTTAGTTGCACTGTATGTCGGCGGTAAGTTAGAAAGGGATGAAGATGGTGTGCATTACACGAAAGAAGTCGCATTTGGCTTCGAGATTAATGAAAATACCACATGTGAGGAACTGAAACAGCTAATATACGAAAAGACATCTGTAAACCCCAACAGGTATGAAATAGAATTAGCTACACGGATTGACAACTCACGTGGGGGGGGGGGGGGGAATAGACCTTACTTTGTTAAGTTTCCAATAACATATGCCAATTTGTGGAGAGTTGTGTATACTCAATTTGTAGCTTGTGGGATCCCGGTAATGGACATATATTCGAAGAGGGTTCCCCGAACGAGGGTTGGACCTTCAAGTTCAGCTGGGGCTGGACCTTTAGGTTATGACAACCAGGGGTACCACCAGCACTCCCCTTGTGACAACCAGGGGTACCATCATCACTCCCCTTATGACAACCAAGGGTACCACCAGCACTCCCCTTATGACCACCAGGAGTACCACCAGCAATCCCCTTATGACAACCAGAGATATCACCAGCACTCCCCTTATGGCAGTTAGAGGTACCACAGCCCTGGTTATGATAACCAGGGGTACTACAACTCCCCAGTAAATACTGAAGAGTTACCACCACCACCCAGACAGACACCTATAATCCCTAGATTTCCAACTATGCCAGAGTCAGGACCGGTATCTGTTAATCGAAATGATATTGATATTGATGTTGATGCTATTGATGCCATACCAGAAAGGGAAATGGAAATGAGGGATGAATAGCAAGGGGTTTGGGAAGCTGATGACTTATCAGATGGTAATGCAAATGTACCAGGTTTATCCAGGGCAGAAAAATTCCCGATTACAGGTTAGGGAAGTAAGCATCCAGTCGCCACATTCAACGACACCACAACTTTCGAAGAGGCAGACATTAGTTTCTTCGGTCCTCGTGTTGAATACAAGAAAGAACTTGCCGCATGGCAAGTTTATACCAACATAGACGAACTTGTAAAGAAAATAAATGAGACTCATGTTCACGGCAACTGGGAATGTATAATACACAAAAGGGACCGAACAAGGTTAGTTGTGTTGTGTAGAACTCACCCGCGCTGCGAGTTCCGCCTTTTTGCAACTCCTGCGGGTTCAGGGGAAGCATGGATGATTAAGAAGTGTGAACCACCTCATACATGTAAATCTGTGTCCACAAGGAGATACCATGCGCAGCTGACTGCATCATTAATTGCCGATGCAATTGAGGAGGACATTAAGTTGGATCCAACGATGAGCATCAAGGCCTGTGGCTATGACCGTCAGACACAAATACATATATGTAATCCAAAAATACAACAGGCTGTGGAGAGGTCGTGAACTTGCTATCTGCAGGATATTCGGTAGTTGGAAGGATTCATATGGCTATCTGGCACCATTGCTCCAGGCCATAGCAAGTACAAATATCGGCACCGTATATGAGTGATGGCATGGCCCTTTTTTTGATAAAGACGGACTACTAATAGAGGGAGTTAAACAATTCAAGGGCATAGCATGGGCTTTTGGTGCTTGTATATAAGCTGTGCCATACATCAGACCCGTTATCAGATTGATGCATGCTTCATGTCTGGCCGTTATGAGGGGAGGCTACTCATAGCATGCGCATATGATACTGAGAATCAGCTGTTGCCTTTGGCATTTGCAATTGTTCATAAAGAGGACGGCGGAAACTGAGAATTCTTTATGCAGTTTTTAAGAAGACGGGTAATTAGGGAAGGGAAGTTTTTATGTGTGATATTAGACCAGCACCAAGGAATAAAATATGTTTTTGATCGTGAAGATTACGGTTGGTCAACCCGTACTGGCCAGTGTGTGCACAGGTTGTGCATGCAGCACGTTGCGGAGAACCTTTCCTAGGCGACCGGGGGCGACAAGTAAGTTACTGATACATTTAGATGGAATTGCAGAAAGAAAAAACCAATGAGGGTGGTAGAGATGACTAGCAGTTTTGCAAAGGTACATGTATTTCGATTGTTTACATATATTATTGTATTTTAAGAAAACAAATTTTTTTAGTACAATTGTTTACTTACATTATTCTATTTTCTTATTTTTTTTGTAGTACATGCCAAAAACAAATCTCTACTTAATGAAGGTGGGCAAAAATAATCCCCGAGATGTCAACGAAGATCCAGCATATGAGAAAATATATCAATCCTGTGATGGAGGTTGGCGTTGGGGAATTATGACCACCAACGGATCCGAGTCGCTGAATGCAGTATTCAAGCAGAGCCGGATGTTGCCTGTGGCGATGACACATTCTACAAGTTAAATGCCTGGTTTTAGGAATGGCGTGCTAAGGCCACAGAATTAATATGGATGAACCAGTCATTTTCAACAAGGGTGGAGGAGAAACTAAGACGACATAGGGACAAAGGTGCAACTATGACCGTGATCCCGATAGGTAATGATGAAACAGAATTCGAAGTGCAAAATTCAAATGAGTACTTTCCTACCAGTTGTAAACCAGACGACACTATGGTGTTTGTCAAAAGGGCTTGCAAGTACGTGGTTAAATTCAGAGATCTCAGGGCGGTAACCTATACATGCCAAGGACCCCAGCTAAGTCACATACCCTGCAATCACGTGATGATGGTATGCCGAGTGAGGAACTACTGTGAGGATCACTATGTTGCTGACATGTACCGTATCGATTACCTTGCTTCCACTTGGGGTGGATTTTTCCATTCTTATCCCGATCAGCATGAGTAGCCTACATATGTTGGTGATAGAATACTCCCTTCAGAATGATGGATGAGAAAGGGAAGGAAGAGACACAAGCGTATTGTAATGACCATGGACGAGATAGGTGGTAGGCGACCGTCGGGAAATCGGGCTCGCCATTTTGTTTCCGACAGGCGCAGAGCAGGTACGTAGAATTGTACAAAATTTATTTATGCTTTAATTATATTACTAACTGAATTGTACTGTTATATTCAGATGCAATAAACGAACACAACGAAAGAGAAAATGCCAGAGTTGTTGCTGAAACAACCGGTAGAACACAATCCCCTCCTCCTGTAAGCCAATCATCTAGTAGCCAAGCCTCTATAAGTAATGCCACACCTACCATTGGTACCAGAAGAACTAGTCGTTTGTTAGGTCTATTCAGACGTGGTGGCAGATAAACTTGCTATTTTGCTTATGCGAATTGATTTATTTGGTATGCGTATGTGTATGTGTATGTGTATGTATGTGTATATGTGTATGTGAGTTAATATTATGTGTATGTGTATATATGTATGTGTATGTGTATGTGTATCTTTATATGTGTATATTATACATATAGTTCACCAAAAAAATAAAAAAATAAAAAATCAAAGTTATAAAAATTTATGACATGACTCTGTAAATATATCAAATATTTTATTTTTTGAACATATACATACACATATACATAAAACCCTAAATCCTAAACTTTTTGTTCACAAAATTATTCAAATAAAATACTAAGATTTCTCTAAAAAAAAAAAAAACAAACAAACCACATGAGGCGCCCTAGGGTGTGGCGCCTCACTTGGCTTGTGGGCTGCCCCAGGGACTGGTACCTCACAGGATATTTTGGGCCGCCCTAGACCCAGGCAGTCAGGGCATCTATAAAAAAAATTGGGAGCAGAGACATATTTAAAATTTTCATTTTTTTTAAGAATATTAATAAAAATGGCCGCAAAAAGTTACTCGGTCAATAATTGGATAGAAGGGTAGTATTTAAAGTTATTTCTAAAAATAATAGAAAATTCAATGTATTCGGTCCAAATAATGTTTTTTGTAAATTTAAGTTCTAGACAAAAATTAAATTATTTTAAAAAGTTATTATTAATAATTGTCAAATAATTATAATTGTTAATTAATTTTTATGACGTGTTTTGTATTAGAATATCAAAAATCGTGTGACCTTTCTGCCATTCTACTATAAGCTATTAAATATTTATTGGGTATTCGAAATGTCACCCAATACCGCATATACAGTATACGGCCGAATATTTGAATTTTTATTCGGATTTATATATTCGGATTTTCAAATGAAAAATTATAGATATTAACTCTAATAAACATAGATACATATATATAAACATTACAAATAAACATAAATAAAACATAATTTCAAATTTAAATAAATGAAATTATAACTTATTCAGTTCTTATTCAGATTTTTATTCTCTATTCGGAAATATTCGGTTCTTATTCAGATTCTTATTTTCTATTTGGAAATATTCGGCCAAATATATAATATGCGGAAAAAAAATATTCGACCGAATATTCGAAACCGAATACTTATTTTCTATTCGATTTCCAACCAAATACAAATATTCGGTCGAATAGACCGAATATTAAAACTTGAGGTGAAGACAGTTTGATGGACATCGAAGTATCAAAATTTGTACATATTCAATCCACATAAATCTTAAAATTATCTGTGCGAATCTTGAAGCAAAAGTCATAGTGTCATAGCACCAACCCAAGGCGCCACTTATACTAGCTTAGCCATAGACCAATGAGGGGGCGATAAAATATATTATGTTATCAACTAGCTAAAAACACTAAAGCGCCATTTGCGGGCAATCAGTTTGTCACCTTCGTCATTTTTTTGAAAGAATTCTAGTTGACTTGGGTAAAGTTCCTCCTGTTGCAAAGGACCCGTACAATAATTTGTTTTATCATTATGTGATGCAAACAAAAATTACAGGCTGGAATTAATTGGGCTCGTACTTACTCGGCATCTTTTTTGCAATAGCCAATAGATATCATTTCTTGGGTTTTCAAGTTTTGTTTTTGTCTTTCTACTGTGTTTCATTAAGGGGTGAAAAGTGAAAACTGATCGGATTCTGAGTGGACAGTGGTGAAATTATATGCATGTTTTTATTTTTCAAACACAGATACGGAATGAATATTAAAGAGATAGGAATATTAATTGTATCAAATATTTACTAAAGATATATAAATATTTTAAAAAACATCAAAGTTTCATAATATTTATTTAATTATATTGATGAATAATATAATATTTTTATAATATATATTAAACTATTTGGTATATATCTATTATTTGAATATGGGTAATTGAAATATGAAATTATATCCGTATCCGTATCCACTTGGATATTTGAATATCAAATATCCATATATAATATTTCGAGTACGGATTAAATACACATCGGATATTATTCACTCTGTTTTCACCTCTACATTTAAAGGTTTCACATTACATTAGTTATGTAATTCAAGCATGCAGTATTTACTATGATAACTTCCATTTGCACAACTAAACTTTAATAAAATTTCACCATTGCATGACGTAGCAATGAAAAACTTTATTCATTAGATTAAATATAGGCTTAGGGGGGTACTACCAGGTAGAAAGCTCAACCCATAAATCATTAGCGGGTCAACGGTAGGTCCGTAACTGAAGGAGCCCAAATCATGCTTTTTTTGGAAGTCGCCAAACCATTAAACGACACTAAACAAACTTAAAATTCTATCAATTTGTTAAGGGCCCATAGGACACAATTTTGGGCCCGGAGGTATATTTTTTGTGGAGCCTGAGCCTGGAGCCTCAGGAATTCAGATCCTCAGGTAACAGAATATTTCTGTTTGGATTATGACCGTCCGATCGGAATCTGGTCCAATCCGGTCCGAGGTGGAACGCACTGGGATGTTTTAATAGTCGTGCGTTTTCTGATTCGACGGCCTAGATCGAAACAGAAATATTCTGTTTACTTTTTTAGGTGCTATAAATTCGTGCCGCAGGCCCGCAGTGCGAATTTGAAAGTGTGCATCGCTGCTGGCCCGCTGCTTGTTTACAACTGCCACCAAATGCTTCCACCGCCGCGGCGACCGCTTCCATGGTATCTCCTCCTCCTCCTCTGCCGGAGAAAAACCACCTCCGCCCAGTATGTAGCGGCACGCTATCGGGATCACACCTTCGAAAAGCTTATGGATTCCTGCAAGCACTACCTCAAGGCCCTTCCCATTATCGACCTCATCCTCTCCAGTCCTGACAACACCCTTCCCCTCTCTTTCCTCTCCCCTTATCTCTCCCAGCGCTTCCACCTCAACCGCGGTCCTCTCCATTTCCTCCGCGCCTTTCCCCACCTCTTCACCATTGCCCCTTACAAGCCCCTCACTGTCACACTCACACCAACCGCTCAATCCATTCTCTCCGCCGAGTCCGACGCTGCCTCTAAAGAATCGGAGATCGCCACGTGTCACCTCCACAGGCTTCTTGCTATGTCTCAATCCCACCGCCTACCGCTTCGAGCTGTCTTTCGAGTCTGGCGTGAGCTCGGCTTACCAGACGATTTTGAGCAATCTGTTATACAGCAAAACCCTTCTCTTTTCTCTCTCAGTGACAATCCAAGTGAACGCAATACTCACATAGTTGAGCTCGTAGATACCGGCTCAAAGAATTTCACACCTGCCATTGAATCCTGGAGGAGGTCGCAACAAAAAGATGTTACCTTTGAGTTCAAACTCGAGTTTCCACCAGGAATGCGTCTCCGCAAGGATTACCGTGCGAGAATCAAGGCATGGCAACTTCTACCTTATACAGGTCCATATGATCACTGTCCCACTAGCAGTGCTAGCAAAAAATGTCGAATTATGATGGAGAAGAGAGCAGTTGGTATAATTCACGAGTTCATGAGTCTGACAGTAGAGAAAATGGTGGAGGTGGAGAAGATCAGCCAATTTAGGAGGTGGTTTGGCATAGAGCTTAATATAAGAGACCTTTTTCTAGACCATCCGGGTATTTTCTACCTCTCTACTAAAGGTAACCGCCATACTGTGTTTTTGCGTGAGGCCTATGAAAAAGGTCGGCTAATAGAGCCCAATCCGATATATAATGCAAGAAGGCAGCTTCTTGATTTGATGCTTTTGAGGCGCCGAGCGATTGGGAGCTTCACTGATGATGATTGATGGAGTTGGTCAGTGTTATTTATGGCTGACTCCACTGTTGATTTATCCTGGCAAACATAATTTTGCAATTTGGGTTAATTTATCCCGGCAATTTGGATTTTACTGAAGTCACATTGAGGAGAGATTGGGTGAAACATCAGGTGAGTTGAGGACGGATTAATGTCGAATTTGGAGTAAACCAAGGTTCAATTGCAGAATAAAGGTCAGTCGAGATGTAATTTCATTATTTGTTGCTACTGTAGCTGTTGTTCATTGAAAGTACCTTAACCAGCCTGTACAGTTTTCTAGGGCCTTGCTAGTTAGTGTGGGCTGAAATTTTGACTTGCTAGGTCAAAGTTGGTTTCTTACCAGCTATTATTTTCTAGTACCAGTTTAGATCCTAGTAAAGTGACCTCAATATATTCATGGAAGCATAATCAACCCTCAATTCAGCTCTATTTTACTTCAATTCCCCTTTATCGTGCTCTCTGTCAATCCAGCTCACCATCAATTGAATCAATTGTGCATCATATCACTAATCAACTCAGAAATAATGTGATAAGGCCAAACTTCTTTTTGTCAAAAGCCTAAATTTTTTTTGAAACTAATCATTCATAATTTCTTATGTATAGAGCAAACCCAGAGTACCAGGCCAGTTATGTACCCACCAAAGAGTATAATAAACCCAATATTAAGTCCCACAACAAATCAAAATAAATTGTTGTTTGGACTCTGAATTTTTACAATTTTTTTTTTACCAGAATGGTGTGCTACATCAGGACAAGCTGGAAGGAAGGCAAAGGTAAATAATGCCTTAAGGTCTATGACATGTGAAGGGAGATTGATATTTTGTGGGTCCTCTTAGATCTGCTCAGGCTAGCATGGATTAATATAATTCTTTTTGTTTCTTTTTTTCTGTGTTTTTTTTCACTGAATAAACAATCAACATTTTGTATTTTTGCTTAACTGAATGAAATGAGCAATTATCCAAAGTGATATGAATACGTCTTATGCCCAATTGGGCCATTAATCCTTGAATTATGCAGTGGATCCGAAAAAACTTCAGTTACCATAAATTAACTTTAAATTTCCACTAACTGTTGACTTAAAACAAAAAGATCCAAAATGGTAAAGAAAGGGCATATTTTTGTTAAAGTCGGCTGTACAGTTGACAGTGCAATGTATCCGGTTAACCTTAAAAAACCCCTGTTTTTGTTTGAAGTAGTTAATTCCCATTGATTTACCTAGCTTTTTTCAAGGTTGTCACTTGATTAAAAGAAAGAATAATTATTTCATGAAACCTAATTAAGATTGAGCCAATGTAGTAACGGCTTGCCTATTATCATGTGCAGATAAACACTGAGAACGGGTAACTTTTGAACCTATACACCAAGTGCCGATAGAAGGTAAATGAATCCGAAACTTCTGCCAATATCTTTTTATTCATAGAATTTTGACAATCTTTAAAAATGAAACTTAAATTTGAAATCTAATATTATAGGCATGATTTTATATGATTTACGTATAATGTTTACAAAAATGATGAAATTTGAAATTTCGACAGTATGAGATTAATAGTTCGTGATGCATCATGCATTAATTTAATTTATTAGACTATCTAATTTGTCCAGTAACTTATCTATAAGTTTGCTTTTATATATGCAATTTTATTTAAATTAATTTGAACAATAATTGTTAAGAAATATCTATTGTCAAAGTGATTTCTCCTCAAAGTTAAATTTGGATCTAATTTTGTATGAAATTAATGTGTGAAACGAGAAAAATAATCAGCTATTGTAAGAAAATGATTATGGCGTGGGATTTCTGGTCCTCTCCTTTTTATATATCCAAATTTACCTATTAATTCCCGAGAGAATAAAATCCGAATTAAACTCTTATCAAATAAACAAGTTTTGTTATATTCTATCCTATATAATGGATATTATAAGATTTACTCATTGTCTTTCTACTTCATTTCTGTATGAAAGAAATTCTCATAAGATAACAAGACACCGAGAGGAAGACAACTACATGGTTGGGGTCTTGGGGAACACTGGAGAAAAAGAAGGGAATTCTACCAACATGAATATTTGACAGGTTTTACCCTGATTTATATTTTTCTTGCAACTTCGTCCCTGTAAGCTGATTCTGACAGAACAGTACTCAAAACAGTATGAATTATTTTACCAGTGTCAACAATGTCATGATTTCCATGAAAGCAATAGGGCACTGATACAGTGCCTTATAAAGATCAGTAGCAAGTGATTTTATAACAGAGCAACACATGGTTTTCCTTTTCGCTTTTGAGCTTTTATTACTCTGTTTTCTGGACATCAGGAATAAAACTGGGCCTATCTATTGCTGTTTACTTTTAAAAAGGTAGATTATGGGTATAGAAAGAAATCTGTGAAAGCTTGCATGGTCCTTGCTCTGTTTTTTGTTTTGAACCAGAAAGAAGCCCAATACATACGAATAACTTTTTTCCCCCTTCATGTGGTACCGCAATTCAAAAGTCAGAAAGATTATATTTCACTGTAAAAGGATCTGTAAGAAAATCTGAGAACTTGGAAATGCTCGACTCTCTACAGACCTACTTCAGAAAATATTAATCAGGCTCTCAAAATGTTCCAAATGCCTTGAAACAAAAAAAACTTAGCTTACTTCCACAATGGATTTAAGGTAATACTACTATTGTAGTATGAAGTATTATGGCAATCTCCATCTGTATCCTCCAAGTTAAAGTAACGTGTACTAATGGCGAAATTACAATTTGAAACAAAGATAAAAAATAGTAAAGAATTTCTTATTTCGTTTATAAAGATCAACAAAACAAACACAACTGAAAAATACTAGGAACACACCTAACCTTCAATAACATTTGAAGGTTGCTTACAAAGAAATTTCAAGCAAAAAAAAATGTACATTGCAGATAACAAAAGGCAATTTTCCTAGCATATTGGCAGAGGTTCACCATTCCACTCCTTCAAGCACTCTAGCAGTGGGTCGATCACCTTACCGTCACAAATCGCATTAAACACCTTGTTGCATTCCTCTCCCGGCGACACAACATTCTCTCCAGAAAGGTACCCCGAGCCTAATTCTTCTCTTACAAATCTGTACAGTGGATACGATCTACACTCCTTAATCCGGTTGGGGATTGCCAAAGTACCCTTGTCGAATGCTACTCTAGTGGCCTCAACATCCTTTGGTAGATGAATTTTCAGCTCCTCCTCAAAAGAACTGATCTTTTGGAAGATGGAAGTGTTTGCATCGAGCTCTTTGTTACCATTACTGAGAGCATGATCAACGAGAACTTGTCTCAACTTTTGCATTAGCGGGTAGGTTGCGCTGCATGCATCATCTGCGTATGCGAACACATACTCGCGATCAATGACCTTGATCAGGTCCTTCTCGCAAAATCTAGAGGGGTGGAGTTCTCCATTGACACCCAAAGACAACACCTTCTTAGCCACTTGGGTCACGGTATTCTTCACAGTAGCCTTTAGATTCTCCTCCAGATGCCTGAGATCAATAGCTTGGCATAGAGCTACCATGAATGTGGACGACATTAGTTTTAGTATCTCCACCGCCTCTGCTGTCTTACGGGAAGAGATGAGACCTAGTGAATTCACATCCTGGTTATGCTGCTCTGCACTTTGCACATGGTTTGTCACTGGGTTACCAAGGAACTGGAGCTCAGAGCAGTAGGAGGCCATTGCGATCTCAGCCCCCTTAAACCCATAGTCCAGGCTTGGGTTGCGGCCACCAGACAGATTGGATGGCAATCCGTTGTTGTAGAAATCATTGACAAGCTCAGAGAACTGAGCAAACATGAGCTTACCAATTGCAGCAATTGCCAATCTTGTGTTGTCCATGGAGACACCGATGGGTGTTCCTTGGAAATTGCCTCCATGAAGTGCCTTGTTTCTTGAAACATCAATCAGAGGATTGTCATTAACTGAATTGATCTCCCTCTCGATCGACTTTGTGGCAGCACGGATCACCTCAATTTGGGGACCGAGCCATTGCGGGGAAGTACGGAGGGCATAACGGTCCTGCTTGGGTTTCTGCAATGGATCTTGCTCATGCACCTTTTTGGCCATCTTCATGTAAGAGCTTCCATCGAGCACATGCTCCATAATTGCAGCAGCCTCAATCTGTCCGGGGTGGTGCTTTAGCTTGTGGGTGAGGTGGTCTGTGTACTCTGGTTTTCCTTGCATAACCTCACAAAACACAGCTGAAATAACTTCAGCAAGTACTGAAAGGATGTTGGCTTCATAGAGTACCATGGATGCCAATCCAGACCCCACAGCAGTACCGTTGACTAGCGCAAGTCCCTCCTTTGGCTGAAGTTCAAAGAAGCCGGTTGTGATACCAGCATGCTTGAAGGCCTCTGTGGCATCCATGACCTGACCGTCAGGACCAATGGCCTTGGAGTTGGGCCGGCCAGTGATAAGGCCTGCAATGTAGGAGAGAGGGACAAGGTCGCCGGAGGCAGTGATGGTGCCACGAAGAGGGAGGCAGGGGGTGATGTTTGAATTAAGAAGGCTGGTGATTGCCTCTAGAATCTCGAAACGGATGCCGGAGTAGCCCTGTAGCAGTGTGTTGATGCGGACAAGCATTGCTGCTCTGGTGGCTGAAGATGGCAGTGTGCAGCCTGATTCTTTGTTAGCACCGAAGATCCCGGCATTAAGGAATCTGAAACAGAGAGATTTGAGCAAAAAATAATTAGTTACAGAATTTTAATATTCTGAGAGCCAGCAGGTCTAATTTATGATAGATTAGTGGTGATTATGTCTGTCAAATATCCTATTATTTTATATGAGACTTCTAAAATGGCAATAGTTCTTTGCTTACAACACTTACAAAATTAGTGCAAATTCAATACTTTACAATCCTAAATTAATTTCGTAAGAGATGTAATAAATTAGAATTCTTTTTCAGAGAGGAACAATTGGCATTACCAAGGGACCACTTGTTATTTTCAGAAAATATATTATTGCTACTGGAAATGCAGGACCCAAAAATTAAACCAATAAGCAAAAATTAATTAAGATGATAGTACCATTTACCTGATCAGCTCCTTCTGGAGAGCTCCACCCTCTTTGGTGCGGCGGTGGGAGGTGGCACCGAAACCAGTGGTGACACCATAGCTGTCAGTACCTTTGTTCATGCTATCCATGACCCAGTCACTACTGGCCTTAACTCGCTCTCTTGCTGACTCATTCAGCTCCACCTTGACCGCCTCGACCTCCTTCATGGCCACAGCAGCCACCTGAGATATCTTCAGATCTGCTCCCTCTAGCTTCACCAACGGAGCCCTGAACTCCTCCACCATGCGTTTCACCTCATCCAGGTGGCTACCGCTCAGGGCCTCTGCTGCCTTGCCCCAATTCAAGGCGTCTTTCTTCGACGTGCACAGGTCGGTCATTGAGCCGTTGGTATTGCCGTTTAGGTGGAACTCCATTGGTGAAGAGAATTAGTGGTACTGTTTGAGCTGAGAGATTTGATCTGGCGACCAGAAATGGCGCTAGCTGACACTTAAAACTGAAGTAGATTTGGGTTGGTACGGTGAATTGCTGATGGTAGGTATGGGATGGAGACTTAAATAGGGGATGGAAATGCGCGGGTTGGTGAGAGAAGCGGGGTAGTTGCAGCATGATACTGTATCACGGCCATTTACAATTCAAAAGATCTAATGGTTCTTTGACTGGCCACTTGGTCTTGTTTGAGTGGAGGAATCATGGTTTCTCCTCTGCTGTTTATTAAAGAACTGGAGATTCTTTTGCCTCACCATAGTAAGGCCGCGTTTCCTTGGAGAGGAGGACTCCAGATTGTTAGAACTGGAGGTAATTGATGCGAGAGCAGGGTTGGTTTGGTGCGAGAGTAAGCATGTGGGTAATCTTCGAGGGATGGTGGGTCAAGATGAAACAACGGGATAACGTGAGACTTGAGACTGACTACGTCCTGTGATGAATAATATATTCAAATTAAATTGCTAAACCCCATAGTCCTGTTTGGTAACTGATTGTGGCCTAGTCCCCCAATTATTTACCTTGGATTAATTCAATTAGTTTGATGAAATGAGGTACTTCGGCGAAGGTTGGTTGGTCAGCCTGCTAAGAACTCCCTTTTCTGTGTATACGGATCATAAAGTAACTCAAAATTTAATTTTAGATCCTGACCGTCCAATCAAATTTGCACGACCATTAAAAGAATGGTACGAAATTTGATCGTCCGTATTGAAACTCAAATTTTGTGTTACTTTAGAGAATCCCTTTTCTGCTTTTCTAGTCGAATTGAGAAACTTTTTTAAAACAAATTAATTAAAATTTATTGATGACAAATTTGGGATATGTTAAATTAAGGCCGGATCTATCACTCGTGTTGATCTACACGAATCATTTTTAGTTACCATCTAATAGAACGCTCAGGGAATTAATTTTTCTTTATATAGTATATTATTTATTCTTATATTATTTTACCAATTTATTTTATCAGACTTCGTCATTAAATTAATATCAACAGATTAAGAATAGAAATAAATAACTTGGTCACCATTTTCATATTTTCTTTACTTCATTCGCCAAATAGATAGTTTGATCCTCATTCAAATCATTTAAGGTATCTTAGGTATTAGATATATAGAAGTATTTTAAGATGTTAATTTATTGTGAAGTAAAGTTAACAAAACATATCTGTAGAGTAAAATTTAAGCAACTCTGTAGATCAAGTCAATACACTAAAATTTTAACTTTAGATCTTATTTTATTCTTGTCAATTCACTTCTCTATATAGTAAGTGGAGATAATATGATATTTTTATTTAATATCAATCCTTTTGATTACTAAATTTATTTAACTATTATTAGACAATAATATTGTATCGTAATGAAATACGAGTTGGGTTAAAATACTCAAT
Source organism: Carex pumila (assembly GCA_033356055.1). Taxonomy (NCBI): domain Eukaryota; kingdom Viridiplantae; phylum Streptophyta; class Magnoliopsida; order Poales; family Cyperaceae; genus Carex; species Carex pumila. Next base: position 236,541 of record JARJHM010000008.1, on the reverse strand, counting down.
TGTTTTCATGTTCCAATCATATCTTGTATTCTTATCTCTGTTTTCAACAAATAATCAATCCGAACTGCTCACATAATCTCAATATTAAGATGTGCTTGAAGACCAAATTTTTAAATTTTTTTTATTACTTATAAAGAGAGATTAAAAAAAATCACTATTTTTGGATCCTTAGAGAGATTGCTTACAAAGAAATTGTCAAAAAAGAAAAGTAAAAAAGAACAGGAACATTGCAGATAACAAAAGGTAAGTTTTCCTAGCATATTGGCAGAGGTTCACCATTCCACTCCTTCAAGCACTCTAGCAGTGGGTCAACCACCTTGCCATCGCAAATTGCATTAAACACCTTGTTGCATTCCTCTCCTGGTGACACGACATTCTCTCCAGAAAGATACCCCGAGCCTAATTCTTCCCTCACAAATCTGTACAGTGGATAGGATCTGCACTCCTTAATCCGGTTGGGGATTGCCAAAGTGCCCTTGTCGAATGCTACTCTTGTGGCCTCAACATCCTTCGGTAAATGAATTTTGAGCTCCTCCTCAAAAGAATTGATCTTTTGGAAGATGGAAGTGTTTGCATCAAGCTCTTTGTCTCCATTGCTCAGAGCATGATCAACGAGAACTTGTCTCAACTTTTGCATTAGTGGGTAGGTTGCACTACATGCGTCATCTGCGTATGCGAACACATACTCACGATCAATGACCTTGATCAGATCCTTCTCACAAAATCTAGAGGGGTGGAGTTCTCCATTGACACCCAAAGATAACACCTTCTTAGCCACTTGGGTAACTGTGTTCTTCACAGTAGCCTTTAGATTCTCCTCCAGATGCCTGAGATCAATAGCTTGGCACAGAGCAACCATGAATGTTGACGACATGAGTTTTAGTATCTCCACTGCCTCAGCTGTCTTACGGGAAGAGATGAGACCAAGTGAGTTCACATCCTGGTTGTGCTGCTCTGCACTTTGCACATGGTTTGTCACTGGGTTACCAAGGAACTGGAGCTCAGAGCAGTAGGAGGCCATTGCGATCTCAGCCCCCTTGAACCCATAGTCCAGGCTTGGGTTGCGGCCACCAGACAGATTGGATGGTAATCCGTTGTTGTAGAAATCATTGACAAGCTCAGAGAACTGAGCAAACAAGAGTTTACCAATTGCGGCAATTGCCAATCTTGTGTTGTCCATGGAGACACCAATGGGTGTTCCCTGGAAATTGCCACCATGAAGCGCCTTGTTTCTAGAAACATCGATCAGAGGATTGTCATTAACTGAATTGATCTCCCTCTCGATTGACTTTGTGGCAGCACGGATAACCTCAATCTGAGGACCGAGCCATTGAGGGGAAGTACGGAGGGCATAACGGTCCTGCTTGGGTTTCTGCAACGGATCTTGCTCATGCACCTTTTTGGCCATCTTCATGTAAGAGCTTCCATCGAGCACATGCTCCATAATTGCGGCAGCCTCGATCTGTCCGGGGTGGTGCTTTAGCTTGTGGGTGAGGTGGTCTGTGTACTCTGGTTTTCCTTGCATAACCTCACAAAACACAGCTGAAATAACTTCAGCAAGCACTGAAAGGATATTGGCTTCATACAATACCATGGATGCCAGTCCAGACCCCACGGCAGTACCGTTAACTAGCGCAAGTCCCTCCTTTGGCTGAAGCTCGAAGAAGCCAGTAGTGATACCGGCATGCTTGAAGGCCTCTGTGGCATCCATGACCCGTCCATCAGGACCAATGGCCTTGGAGTTGGGCCGGCCAGTGATAAGGCCTGCAATGTATGAGAGAGGAACAAGGTCACCGGAGGCAGTGATGGTGCCACGAAGAGGGAGGCAGGGGGTGATGTTGGAATTGAGAAGGCTGGTGATGGCCTCTAGAATCTCGAAACGGATGCCGGAGTAGCCCTGTAGCAGTGTGTTGATGCGGACAAGCATTGCTGCTCTGGTGGCCGAAGATGGCAGTGTGCAGCCTGAATCTTTGTTAGCACCGAAGATCCCGGCATTAAGGAATCTGAAACAGAGAGATTTGGGCATAAAATTAATTAGTTACATATTTTAATTATTCTGAGAGACAGCAGGTCTAATCTTTGACACATGAGTGGTGATAATGTTTGAGCTGTCAGTTAATTCGGTCCGATGCCAATCATCTTGATGCTTTTTTCTAAAATAGTTTAATAACAACAGTCAACTATTATTTCTCGATCAAATAATCTCTTATTGCATATTAGACTTTTAAGATGGCAAATTTTGCTTCAAACACTAACATATTAATGCAAATTCATACTTTTACAATCTTGAATTAATTTCTTAAGAGATGTAATAAACTATAATTACTAATGCAACCGCAAATAATATATTCCCCCTTGTACTCAGAGGGGAACAAATTTGCATTACCAAGGTGACCACTTGTTATTTTCAGAAAATATACTGTTTCTACTAGAAATGCAGGACCCAAAATTGAACCAGTAACAAAAATTAATCATGATGTAAGGAGCATTTACCTGATCAGCTCCCTCTGGAGAGCTCCACCCTCTTTGGTGCGGCGATGTGAGGTGGCACCGAAACCAGTGGTGACACCATAGCTGTCAGTACCTTTGTTCATGCTATCCATGACCCAGTCACTACTGGCTTTAACTCGCTCTCTCGCTGACTCATTCAGCTCTACCTTGACCGCCTCGACCTCATTCATGGCCACAGCAGCCACCTGAGATATCTTCAGATCTGCTCCCTCTAGCTTTACCAACGGAGCCCTGAACTCCTCCACCATGCGTTTTACCTCGTCCAGGTGGCTACCGCTCAGCGCCTCGGCCGCCTTGCCCCAATTCAAGGCGTCTTTCTTCGACATGCATAGGTCGGTCATTGAGCCATTGGTGTTTCCGTTTAGGTGGAACTCCATTGGTGAAGATAATTAATGGTACTGTTTGAACTGAGAGAGTTGATCTGGGAGCGGAAATGGCGCTGGCAATGAAAATGAAGTAGATTTGGGTTGGTATTGTGAATTGGTGAAGGTAGGTATGGGATGGAGAGTTAAATAGGGGACGGGAATGCGCGGGTTGGTGAGAGATGCGGGGTAGTTGCAGTATGATCCTCATCACAGCCGTTTAACTTGATCGAGTTAAGATCTAACGGTTGTTTGGCTGGCCGCTTGGTCGAGTTCAAGTGGAGGAATCACGGTTTCATCCTCTGCTGTTTGTAAAAAATTGGAGATCTTTTTACTTTACTATTGTTTGGCCGGACGATTCCAGGTTTATAGAACTGGAGGTAATTGATGAGAGAGAGGTTTTTGTTTGGTGTCACAGGAACCATGTGGGTAAGTGAGACATCAGATATTGTGGATCTGTGTGGGCAGTGAAATCTTCTTCCTAGAGAGGGATGGAGGGTCAAGATGTAACAACGGGGGGTGGTTGTGAGTTGTGACTGACCATGTCTTGTGATGAATTGAATATTAATAATTTATTTTGCCAAACCCCAAAGTGATGTTTTTGTTATTAATATTATTAATATAGTTTTTTGGTTTCAAACACAGATCATTTTGGTTGGTAGCTGATTGTGACTAGAGCCGGCAACAAGTTGCCTCGGTCCCAGCTCATGGCTGACTCGTTTTAGCAACGAGCGAGTCATGAGCGAGCCAATATTTGAATTCAATCTGAAAAAGTGATTCGTGACTCGCTTGTTTTGACAACGAGTGAGCCGAGCTAGCTCGTAAAAGTTCATGAGTCAAAAGCCTAAATATTTTAAATAATGTATTATAAAATCAACTATCATAAATTAATTTTGTAACTAAATTCATACATATTAAATTACTAAATCTCCAAATTCATACAAACACATAAATTAACACAAATTTATATCAATGCACAAATTCATACTTGGATCAAGTTGGCTCGCTAGCTCGCGAGCGAGCTAGATCTAGCTCAAACTTATTAATTTTGAGTCGAACTAGTGATAAATTGGCTCATTAATAATTCGATCTAATAATAAACGAGTTATTAGCGAGCGAATCAGATGAGACTCACAATCGATCCACAAGCTACGAGCTATTTTGCCACCCCTAATTGTGGCCAAGTACCCTGCACAATCTTACCAGTTTGAATCTAGTCATCCGGATTTTGATTAGACATATCAGATTAAAATTCAAACAGTGCAATGCCTCGTAGGATCCGGACTTCCTTACACAATTTTTCCTGTATTGTTCAATTTGTTTGATGAAATCAAGTACTTCGGCGAAATTTCATGGCTGGTTGGTCAGACTGCTAAGAACCCTCTTTTCAGTTGCTCTCGTTGAATTGAGAGACTTTAGTTATGGTAACATTTGGGAAATGTTGAATTGAGGCCGGACCCATGACTTGTGTTGATCAATGATTTAAATAGCGTTTATCGCGTTATAGCGGTCAGGTTAAAAAAATTGTGCTATACTCAAATAGTAACGCTATTTTGGCATAGCGCCATAGTTTTTATGGAAGAAAAACGCTATAGCGTGCTATTTAGAACACTGGTGTTAATCTACTTGAATAATTTAATTAATGATTAATCCGTGAATCATTTTTAGTTACCATCTAATAGAATACTCGTGGACATTTTGATCTATATTGTTTTACCAATTTATTTTATCGGACTTCGTCAAAAAAATATCAAGAGATTAAGAGAAAAAAAAATACACAAGTAATTAGTCATTTTTTTTCATATTGTTCATTCGACAAATAGACAGTAAAAGTTAAGCAACTCTATGGATCAAGTCAATACACTATAAATTAAAATTTTAACTTTTAATCTTATTTTATTCTTATTGTTAATTCACTTCTCAAAATATTTTCGTTTGAGTTGCAAAAATTTTAAATTGCAGCAATTTTATCTCAAAGAGTTAAACATCTGAGCTAACATACTCTAATTTACACAATTTATAGGAGCATTGACCCCCGGTATGTATATGTAATTATGTATTAACTTGTTATCAAATTAATCTCCCTTAATTTGGTTGCATGAAAGAACCCAACAACTCCATGACAAATAAATTAAATCCAGGGTTAATCGAATTAAGTTCCCTACATATTCACTGGTAAGTACTCATGAATTTTCCAGTTTACATCAGGTCATCAATTCATTATTAAAGACTATTAAGTCATTGGCCAGATTCAGTCTTTTTGAATTCTCAGTCATACACTCTAATAATAGTCAATTTATGGCAATGAGAAAATGATATCAAGCAGTCAGATATGGGGAAGGAACTGAGACTGTATTAGGTACATGAATTAGATGGAGGAAAAAAATGTGGACTTTCCTCGTTAGTTGCCAAGAAGTGCAAAGATATTCACTGGTAAATACTCATGAATTTTCCAATTTACATCAAGTTATCAACCTATTATTACATACTATTAAGTCATTGGTCAGATTCAGTCTTTTTGAATTATCAGTTATACACTCTATAATAATAGTCAATTTCTGGCAATGTGAAAATGATACCAAGCAGTCAGATATGGGGAAAGACAGAGACTGTATTAGGTACATGAATTAGATGGAGAAAAAACATGTGGGTTTTCCTTGTTAGTTGCCAGAAATTGCAAAGATTGTGGGTTCGATAGAGACTTGATGCATGTAGCACATGACCAGGCACCTTCCAATGACAAACCTTTTTAATGAAATACTTGACCAAGACCTGGGCCAAACTATTTTTGGCATTGGAGAAATGATATTTCTCCCACATGCAATAATTTAATATTTTTAGAAAAAGAAAAAAAATTCTGGAAAAAAATATGTATACAACCTGTTCAGCATTAATTGATACTGATTATAAATTAATTACCCATAACTGGATCTGGATTCATGAATGATCATGGACAAAAAGTTCTAATGTATGCCTAACACAATAATACATGGCTGCAAGGATTTTTCATGAAAACTTCTTGATTTAAATATTTATTCATTAACCCTTGATAGCTACTATCAAGTATCTCGAAAAAAAAAAAAACTATTTATTCATCAAAATTTTCAAATTAATTATTTCTCCATGCAAACTCACTTAGATATTTACCAATCAAACTTTCAAAATTTTATATTTTTTTCCATGTAAACTCACTTATTTTATTAATATTGCTATTTCTTGATTTGATCAATTAATACCACACATAACATATATCAATTTCTATTTTGCAACAGTTATGCCTATTCTTTATGCTATCAAAACAATGATATATATTTTTTAAATATATAGGGCACGAATGTATTTTATTTACTTTTAAGAATTGTATCATTTATTATTAGAAATAGATAAAGTAGTACATGTACATCATTTGTCATGATTTCATAATTATGATTATTAAATGACGAAAACTTAAACAAATTAATATGTACACAAATTAACTAACAGTACTGTGTATATATATTTCTGATAACACCCACAGTGACTGATCTGTTGTTATGATTATTTATTTCTGGTATAAGACTGGGCCCTACTGCTCACCAACCCCAAACTGTAATCAATCAGGTCCACTAAGTAGAAAACAACCTTCATCAAACAAGTGTTTATGATAGCTAATTTAATATTAATTAATATTAGTACGTAGTGGTGATAATAACTAATAATCTGATACTAACATCGACATCTTGGAGTGTGTGTTCCTTCCTTTATGTAAAATATTAGTGCCTTTAACAGTGGCTTCAAAATAGAAGTTAAAAAGTGCTATAAAATGTCCCTCGTGCAGTGTTTTATAATTATTATTAGTGGAGGGTTGAAATGCCTTTATTTATTCTGTTTTTATAATGCTTTTATTTTTAAAATTTTAATAATTCATAATTAAAAAATTAATATTAATATAATACAGAGAATTGGATATGATTTATATTGTTTTATCTATGCACATGTAAGATAATATTACATTTTAACTTTGTTTTGTTTGTTATCAAGAGCTTATAAGAATATACTGATATTTAATGTGGATAATTTTTGAACTTGAATTTTCAACATATTGATTCATATTAAAACAAAATTAAAAAATAATATTTTTTATGTGTAACTAGAAAAAATAACATAAATCACATCTAATGATTTTATTTTAATTTTTAAGTTATTTTGTAAGTTTGAAAATAGATACATGATGAACAAAAAGTATAAAGACATTAATTTTAACTCTATTATTGTTATTTTTATTAATATATTAGATAAAAATGTGAGTCATTTTTTTTTTTGTGAAAGTTGGTGACAATTACCGAGTATATTAATTAAAAAGAATATATTGATTAAAAAAGTTATTTACATGATTACATAATTATAAGATTCTATTACTCCACTATTGGTTAAACAGTGTTTTTAAAAGTGTACAGTACGCACTTGCACAACCCAATAGTTTTCTCATTATTCTATCCCCAAGTAAAATTGCTTCAATTATGAATATCTGTCGTAGTTTCATCTAATAGAATTGATATCTGTTTATCAGATCCTAATAAAATTCTCCTGTTCCTTTCCTTTCAAAAAGCCCATATTCCTGCTGCCAATGCTATACCTCATACTCGCCTTTCATCTCGAATTAAGATTTTTCTTCCTTGAACTCAGAGATCGTTGATATATGTTTCTTCATCCTTCTTTGGAGGTTGACCTGTGCCCATATACATACCTTTCCTTAAACGTGCGATCAATCAACTTTTTTGTTTTGTCGCTGCGCTCACATTGGCTGGAATGTACGCGTTCAAACACCACTATGATTAAAGACACCAGACATAGTTACCCCGTCTTTTTAAAATCATGCTTGATTTTTGCATTTCCTTTGAAAACATGAACAAAAAGAATGAATTTTAATTATTAGAAGAGCTGACTGAGCGGGGCATAGAGACAAAACAAATTATGGTGTTAACCTCAGAGAGCAATGATACAATAATAAGACAATAATTGTTTTTGCGCAAGAAAGACATGGCTCAGCTGTACTGGACACACCTCCGGTCCCGATTTTTTTATTTATATCCAAAAAATAAATTAAATTTTAAAAAATAACCGAACCGGATGTGGAATTTGAAATCTACCCAAACCGGTTAACCGTTAACCGGATCAAATTTCCGGTTAACCGTTAACCGGAAATTTGGTTTGGGTCCGGTTAATGGTTAACCGGATTCGTTGGTTCGGTTAACCGTTAACCGAACCCGATTTTTTTTTTTTAGTTTTTTTACTTTTTTTAAAACAGAAAATTTTAAATTTTTTTATTTTTCTATTGAAAATATACATGAAAATTCGTATTTAGATTTATCGAATTTACACCAAAAAATTTTGTAAATCAAATATGAAATTTAAAATTATAGAAAAATACACATACACACACACATACACATATACATAAATAATATATGGTTCCCGATTTTTTTTTTTTACTTTTTTTTAAAACATAAAATTTTAATTTTTTTTTATTTTTCTATTGAAAATATACATGAAAATTCGTATTTAGATTTATCAAATTTACACCAAAAAATTTTGTAAATCAAATATGAAATTTAAAATTATAGAAAAATACACATACACATACACATACACATATACATATACATAATAATATACGGTTCCGGTTTTTTTTTTTTTTTACTTTTTTTTAAAACAAAAAATTTAAATTTTTTTTATTTTTCTATTGAAAATATACATGAAAATTCGTATTTAGATTTATCAAATTTACACCAAAACAATTTGTAAATCAAATATGAAATTTAAAATTATAGAAAAATACACATATACATACACATATACATATACATAAATAATATACAATTACCAATTTTTTTATTTTTTTACTTTTTTTTAAAACAGAAAATTTTAAATTTTTTATTTTTCTATTGAAAATATACATGAAAATTCGTATTTAGATTTATCAAATTTACACCAAAAAAATTTGTAAATCAAATATGAAATTTAAAATTATAGAAAAATACACATACACATACACATACACATACACATACACATATACATATACATATACATATTATTTTAAATTTCATATATAATTTAAATTTTTCTATAATTTTAAATTTCATATTTGATTTACAAATTTTTTTGGTGTAAATTTGATAAATCTAAATACGAATTTTCATGTATATTTTCAATAAAAAAATAAAAAATTAAAATTTTCTGTTTTAAAAAAAAGTAAAAAAAAAAAAAAAAAATCAGGTTCGGTTAACGGTTAACCGAACCAACGAATCCGGTTAACCCTTAACCGGACCCAAACCAAATTTCCGGTTAACGGTTAACTGGTTTGGGTAGATTTCAAATTCCACAGCCGGTTCGGTTATTTTTTTTTAAATTTAATTTATTTTTTGGATATAAATAAAAAAATCGGCCTCTGGTCGCTACTATTTAAAAATTCAGTGGTCTCCACTTCACTCTCCAATTATATACTGATTAGTTATAATTAAATAAGTATTAAACAGGGTTAATTATTATTTAATAAGTTAACGGACATGTTAATAATATAAAGTTTTATAATTATAATTATCAAATTATTCATTAAATAAATTAACGGATGTCTGATATTGTATAGAAGCAATGATGATCAAATATACGAGGTTTGTACAAAACAATAATTACTTTTCTAGTAGCAAACTTTTACAAATTTTAAATATTCCTTGATTGATAAATATAGTCCTCCAATTAATAATAAGCCAACATTAATTAAATATTGTTAACAATTAAATAATCTATAATTAAAGTAAAATTAATTAGATGTGGATAGCTTGTGGATTTTGAAATAAACACAAAACAGAAGGATTGAAGTTCCTTAATTTGTCTCTTCTATTTTTTTTTTCCTGTCTCAATATATATACATCATTTGCCACAGCAATAGTACATGGCTGCTAATTTTTTCATGAAAACTTCATTATTTAAATATTTAATTATTTATTCATCAAACCCTTGATAGCTACTATCAAATATCTCAAAAGAAAAAAAAAAAACCTATTTATTCATCAAAAATTTCAATTAGTTATTTCTCCATGTAAACTCACTTAGATATTTACCAATCAAAATTTCAAATTTTATATTATTTCATGTAGACTCAATTATTTTATTAAAATTACTATTTCTTGATTTGATCAATTAATAATACACAGCACATATATAAATTTCTCTTCTTAAAACTACTTTGCAACAGTTATGCCTATACTTTATGCTATCAAAACAATGATATTGTTATTTTTTTAAATATAGGTCACTAATGTTTTTTTTTTATTTACTTTAAAGAATTGTTTTAGAAACTAGTACATCATTTGTCATGATGTCTAATCAATTGTCAGATATAATTAGGATTATGAACGTATGAAATGACGTTATAAGCATATAACTCAAACAAATTAATGTGTACACAATTAACTAACAGTGCTATCTAAGGAGTAGAACTAGGGTGCTCTTAAGCTCACCAAAGTTTCGGTGAGCTTAACTCTAAAATTTATCAAATCGATTTTAAATGATAAATCCGAACCGTTGAAACCCGTCTACCTTACGTGTGATGCATCTACATGTGAAATTTTTAAACATTCGAATTAATTTAGTATAAAGTCAAGCGGACAAAATTAGAAGGTTAATAAATTAATTTTAGTGCATTCATTTTTGAACATTTTTTGACCGCTTGACTTTATACTAAATTGATTCGAATGTTTAAAAATTTCACATGTAGATGCATCACACGTAAGATAAGCAGATTTCAACGGTTCAGATTCATCATTTAAAATCGATTTAATAAATTTTAAAGTTAAGTTCACCAAAATTTTGGTGAGCTTAAGAGCACCTTAGTTTTGGTGAGCTTAAGAGCACCCTAGTTCTACTCCTATCTAAGATGAATATTTCTGATAACACCCTAGAGTGACTGATTCAGTGATTTGTGTTATGATTATTTATTTCTGGTATAAGACTGGGCCCTAGTGCTCACCAACCCCAAACTGTAATCAATCAGGTCCATTAATTAAAAAACCTTCATCAAACAAGTGTTTATGATGGCTAATTTAATATTAATAATAGTACGTAATAGTGATAACTAATAATCTAATACTAACATCCACATCTTGGATTGTATTCTTTGTAGCTAGATAGGTCAATTTGTGTTCCTTCCTTTATTTAAAGTATTAGTGCCCTTAACAGTGGCTTCAAAATAGGAGTTAAAAAGTGCTATAAAATGCCCCCCGTGCAGTGTTTTATAATTATTATTAGCGGAGTTCAAATATTTTTATTTATTTTGTCTCTATTATGTTTTTGTTTTAAAAATTTTAATAATTAAAAAATAAAAATTTAATGTTAAAATAATACAATTAGATATGATCTACATCATTTAAGTAGAACTAAGGTGTTCTTAAGTTCCCCAAGTCTCTTGGTGAACTCAAGTCTAAAACCGGTCAAATTGACTTCAAATTATGAATCTGAACCGTTGAAACCCGCCTAACTTATGAGTGATACGTTTATATATGAAAATTTTAAATATTCGAATTAATTTAGTATAAAGTCAAGCGGTCAAAATCAAAAGCTTAATAAATTAATTTTGATGCATTCATTTTTTGAACGTTTTTTGACCGCTTGACTTTATACTAAATTAATTCAAATGTTTAAAATTTTTACATATAGACACATCACTCATAAGGTATATGGATTTCAACGGTTTAGATTCGTCATTTGAAATTGATTTGACGGATTTTAGTCTTGAGTTCACCAAGGGACTGGGTGAACTTAAGAACACCCTAGTTCTACTCACATCAATTTTATCTATGCACATGTAAGGGATTATAACATTATAACTTTGTTTTGTTTGTTATCAAGAGTTTGTAAAAATAGAATGATATTTGATGTGGATAATTTCTGATTTTTCAACATATTGATTCGCATAAAAATATAATTAAAAAATAATGTTTTTTATGTATAAGTAGAGAAAATAACATAGATCACATCGAATGATTTAATTTTAATTTTTAAGTTTTAAATTTTAAATTATTTTGTAAGTTTTGGAAATATATACATGATAAAAAAAAACAAAGACATTTTAACTCTATTTTATTATTATTATTATTGTTATTATTATTGTTGTTGTTGTTGTTATTATTATTATTATTATTATTATTATTATTATTATTATTATTATTATTATTATTATTATTATTATTATTATTATTATTATTATTAGATAATAATGTGAGTCAAACTTTTCTTTTTGTTTTTGAAAATTGGTTACAATTGCCACTAACAAGTATATTGATTTTTAAAAAAAAATATTTATATCGTTACATAATTACAAGACCCTATTACTCTACTATTTACTAAACAGTGCTTTTAAAAGTGCACAATATGTACTTGCACAACCCAATAACCCCCTCATTGTTCTACTTCTAAGCAAAATTGCTTCAATTATGAAGCATCTGTCGTGGCTTCATCTAGTAGGATTGATATCTACTTATTAGATCCTAATAAGATTCTTTTGTTTCTTTCCTTCCAAAAAAGATCCATACTTCTGCTACCCATACAATATTCCATACTTGTCTTGCATCTCGAGTTAAAATTTTCTCTCCTTGAGCTCAGATATCGTTGATGTTTCTCTCAATTCTTTCTTGGGAGGTTGACCTGTGGTCATATGCCTTGCCAAAAACGTGCGATCACTCAACTTTTTTGTTTTGTCGTTGCGCTCACATTGACTGGACTGATCGCGTTCAAACACCACTGTGATTAAACACACCAGACATAGTTACCCGTCTTTTTAAAATCATGCTTGGTTTTATTTTTTGCATTTCCTTTGAAAACATGAAAAAAAAAGGAATTTTAATTATTAGAAGAGCCGACTGAGCGAGGCATAAAGACAAGGAATTATAATGTTAACCTCAGAAAGCAATGATAGAATAATAAGACAATTAATTTTGAGCAAGAAGACATGGGTCAGCTGTGTGGACACACCTCCATGGCTCCATTAGTCCAGAGATTCAGGTCTCCGGTCGCTAGCTACCACTTAAAAATTCAGTGGTCTCCACTTCATGCACTCTCCACTTATAATGACTAGTTATAACTAATTAAATAATTTCAATCAAAATAACTAATTAAATAATAAACAAGATTAATTAATATTAAATAATTTAATGGATTCGTTAATCATATAGTCGAAATTTTTAAAAATACCATTTTCCCAAAAATGATAAACAAAAAAAGTTACGATTATGTGAAATTTTGAAAAATAGCATGACTGCATCAAAAAATATAAATTTGGTCTCTAAGTACATTTTAATATAGATATCATATTAAACGGTTTAAATTGATTGTTTGAACTTTGAAAACAGAGATAGAGATATGAGATATAGTTAACCCCACTCATAATTATATATTAGTCAAAACATCACATTTGTTTATATCCTAAAACAATTTCTTCAACGTATCTAAACAACAAATTTGAATTGTCTTATCATTCCGATTGTATATATAGAAGCAATGATGATCAAACATAGGAGGTTTGTACAACACACCAATTATTTTTTTAATAGAAAACTTTTACAAATTTTGAATATTCCTTGATCGATAAACATAGTCCTTTAATTAAATCATCTGAAATTAAAATAAAATTCATTAGATGTGGATATATAGCCGGTGGATTTTGAAATATAAACACAAAACAGAAGGATTGAAATTCCTCTCTATCTAATTATTCTTTTTTGTCTGATCAATACATCATTTGTTTAATGTTTCTCAAGAAAAATAATATAATACATTATTATGTTTTGCATAAATAACGTGGACTATACTAGAACCCCAAAATTCATCTAGATATGATGTGGTGTCAATTGACATGGCCATAAAGTAGAGAAGTGCTAATAAGTGTTGGATCAAGGCATAAAATGACACGTAATACTAGCCTACGTGGCTATGTTAGAAATATTCAGAGACAGTATATTATTACCAGCTTATTAGGTGTGTTCAATGTGGTACAGCTACGCGTTCAACGCTCGTGCCTAAAAGAAAAGAGGTGGTCATGGTTAAACAGCGTCATTTCTAGTCAGAGATTATATATATAATAACCATGAAATTAAAAATGTTTAAGCACTTTTCAATTTATTTTGATATCTTAATTGCAATAACTATTTGATGTTGGACTCTAAAGGTCTTCTCTTGAGCATGTGTTTTGTATTCAGTAATGCAGTAAGTACTATTTTTTTTTTCTTATACTTTTGTAATTAAATATTTTTCAAAGTAGATTGATAAATTGATAATTATTTATTCTAACAATCTTAAAAAAATAAAAAAAGAATTTATTTTGAAAGCTGACAACATAATCAATATCACTACAATTTAAATATCATGTATGGACAAAATTTTTTTAGTAAAGTTTGATGTATTTTCTACTGTTTATTAAGTAATTATTTACTTAAAATTTTAGTGATTAAAATTAACAATTCTTGATGTAATTCAAACGGCATAAAATTTTGTTTGCAGGCTATTATATATCTAATAATATATATATCTATAAATTTAATGTTTTAGTGTTCAATAACAAAATAGTTATCATTTATTTTTGTGATGATAGAAACTAGAATCACAGAAGCTCAAATATGATCCAACACTTAACAAACGAGTATCTCCTCAAAATTAATTTGAAAAATATTATCAAATATTGTCAAATTCTAAGATAATTGATCTTGGTGAAGGATCGAGGTTTTCCCAGTAGTCGATTTTTTTCATTAAATGTTCTTGTATCTTATATTGTGTGAGTGTGCTGTGTGTTTCTTCTTAAAGTTTGTGGGCCTATAAAACCATCAACCTAGCTAGTTTGGTATACGGACTAACGTGGACCTATTAAGGTGCGCTACCTTTCTTTGTCAATTTGCATGAAATTGAATACTTTTGTATCTTTCAAACTGTATGTTTCATCGTGAAACACGAGGTGAGTAAATTCTTTAAGTTATTTAAAAGAAACACGAGGTGAGTAATTCTTTACTTTACTTCAGTTATTAAAATAAGGAGTAAGATGTGATTTAATCCGAAATTAGTTATTGTATATTTTTCATGCAGATCTATTTTTCATTTTTTTAATTTCTCATAGCAAATTAATTTAAGCCATAATTTTAGAAGAATAATATAGAAATAAGATGAAATAAGCAATTTTAACTTTCCTTAAATTTACTTTGCAACTAAACATGACATTTAGTCACAAATCTCCGAAATTTTTAAATATATCATACTCCCAAAAAAGATAAACCAAACAACTACGATTTCTGAAAAATTTGAATTTTGACACGGCCGCATACCGTAAGCGCGGTCACCTTTTTTCGGACCGCATCTATGGGATGCGGCCACCCCTTTTATTTTTGTTCAGATTGAACTGCTGCACAAGAAGTGAAAAAAAAAATGACCGCATTCCCTAGATGCAGCCCGTAGAAAAGTGGCCGCATTTAGAGAATGTAGCCGTGTCAAAATTCAAAATTTTTAGAAAACGTAGTGTTTAAAAATTTTGGCACAAATTCAACTTTGATTTTCACTTCTCTCTCGCAGGCAAACGAGTAAATTGTATACATTCATGTTTTTAAAATCTTACACTCACCAATCCAATTTTTAATTTTTTTTGCATTTTCTCGACTAGTAAAACTATTTTCTTTGAATTTGCTTAAATGATCAATTTTTTTTCTGTTTATTACAAGATTCCATAATTATTTTGCAGTGAATTAAGCGTTGTTATGCTCTTGTTTGAGGGTGTAAACGGATACGAATTATCCGCTCCGAATCTGCTCGAGATTCGAATTCAGATTCCGATATTTTCTAACTATGAAGAATAGCTTCGACTTCGGATTCGGTTCTAAAATTGTAAACAAAGCAGATAACCGCATACCATCCGAATAGAAACGGGTTTTCAAAACTGTTAATTAAATTATTACTCGAATCCGCTTTGTAATTAAAAGGTCCAGAGCCCATATGACTGCAGTGTATTTTGGTTCTTCTATTATATGAAGGCTTCATTTACAATTTAATTCCAGTCGTGGGACTAATATATCCTCCCGACCGGAGCTATATTTTTGGTCCTTTTTTTCTTTTTCATTTTCTTTTTCTTTGTTTGCATTACTTAAAAAATATTGTTTGATTATAATACTTATATTATATTTATATAAGCGGATTATTTATATGACTTAATTATCCGACAATAATTCATTTTGTATATGTAGATTATTCACTTCGTATCCGTATTCATTTAAACCTTTAAGGCGAATTTAATTTTAAATTTTGACGTATATTTACTTTTGATATTCGTATTCGTATCCACTTATTGAAAGACAGATACGAATTTGATATCAACATTATCTACTCTGAATCTGCTCCGTTTACACCCCTAGCTGTTGTAAACAAATGAAGTATGCAAATAACAAAGAGAGCCTACATGCATCAGATTGGATTACTTGAAAACAAGTTTACTTTAACAAAGCAAATCAAACTTTGCAGCCTGGAGGCCCAAATAATTAAATTATTGCATTACTTGCACAAGTCCACCCCAATCTAATTAAGTCCAGCTTTCGTCTAAAATAAATGGAAACAGATAAAAATCTTGGAACGAATAACACCTTTAACTTCCTTTCTATTGGGCCTAATATACAATCCAGGATTCCAGGCCCAATTCAATTGATTGCGAAGTGAGGTTACTGTTATTTCTTCATGACAGTGGAATTACTCAAATTACTGATATTTTTTTGTTCGTTTTAAATGGAGAATATTAGATTTGAACAATAATATTTTATTTTTCAAGGCGCGGATAATAGCAAATATATGGACCACCTCATAGGCATTGAATTCAGATCCAGCGCAATACAGCGCAATACAGTCTTTGATTGTATCCAACTGTTTTTATACATAGATAGTATTGCTCTGGTTTTTTTCTTATCTAATTTATAATTTTTTGTGGTGATATGGATCGGTAATATTTGTAATACGGGCGATGTTGTTGTTACTTGTATATATAATTTGTATAAGAGTCATCAACTATAGTAGTTTTAATTTCACAAAATGAAATGCTAATCACACAATCAAAGACCAAACAATTATCACGGGCTACATTTAATCAAACAAGTACAAACCATAGCATGATAATACATTGCACAATAAAACACAATACATTTTAAGTATCACGTGAACATTAATTTAGCTGCTCACAGAGCACATAAGCATTTTATTTAGCATAAATATAACAAATCATGGAAATTAGTTATCAAATGCCAGTTCTCTTTCTAATGCGCACCCTGAGCCCATTCTTCATGTTTAGTGTAAGAGACAATGTAGGTTCGACGACCTGCCCTTCTACAACTTCAAAACAAAAATTATACACCATTGCTGCTGCTATCATCTTCATTTGAGTTAAGACCATGTTCTTTCCCAAACAAGTTCTTGGGCCAGTATTGAAGGCCATAAATTTGTATGAAGGCACATGACACAATGTGCCCTTTTCAGAAATCCACCTCTCTGGTTTATACTCCATGCAATCTTCCCCCCATATCTTTTGCATCCTCCCCATTGCATAAATAGACACTAAAATCTTCATATCTGGAGTTACTCTGAAGCCACTTGATAGTATGTCAGGCTTCAACACTGCCTTCAATTCTAAAGGAACGGGCGGAAAGAGTCTAAGGGATTCCATAAAAGCAGCCTTAAAGTAGACCAAATTCTCTAATTCTGCTGGATCAAAAGTTATCATACCTTTTGGTGTAACATTATGGCGTGCGGAGCTAAGTTCGTGCAGGATCTTCTCTTCAGTTTTAGGGTTTTGAGAAAGGACCCAGAAGAACCAACTGAGGCCTGAGCTAGTGGTATCACGGCCTGCTATCAGAAAACCTACAAGGCTGTCTCTCAAGAATTCATTTGAGTTTCGTGTATCTTCATCACTCAAATATGAACTCAGCAAATCCGGGCATACATGTTTCCCCTCAATCATTTCCTGTTTCCTTTTTTCAATTGTTTCGGCTACAAAACGATCCATCACAACTCGTGCTTTGGCTAGCTTTTTTTCTTGCCCAATTACTAAAACCTTCAAAAGCTTCCACAATGCCTTTGGACTGCATAAACGGGAGAATACTGCGGCAGATGCATCATCGACAGCTCTTGCAAATGGAACAACAGGCAGATCTATGGATAGGCTGCATGGATCAGTTCCAAATGATAGAATAGATATCAAGTCAAAAGTCAGCCTTGAGATCATATCTTGAAAATCTATTACTAGACCATGCTCAACAGTTTCAGAAAGGAAAGGAAGGAGAGCATTCTCGATTTTGTCATGGGTCGTCTTGGCAAAGAATGTGCAGAAGGATTTCCGCGACATGGTTAGCTGAAGCTTTTCACGCTGAAACCTCCATGAGTCACCATCTGTATTGAAGATGCCAACGCCAAGTATCCCAAAGATCTCAAGAAAACCATCCCCTTTTGGATAGTTCTGAAAGTTTTGGGTAAAAATGTGTTGCACATTTGCTGGGTCACTGGTAACAAAATATGCCATACCAGTGAACCAGGGACCTCTGAAATAATAGTTGCCGTTTACTAGGCTTTCGGTTATCCAGCCGTGTATTTGGTGGACATTGGCTAGTAATGAAGGCAACATACAGACTATGGGAAAGTTTACTGGTGGACGGGAGATCAAGAAGTTGTTTAACAGATAATTGAGAAATATAAGGCAAGGAATATTATAGAGAATTAGGTCCGTAAATACAAACCATGCCCAAGCCATAATTGGTTAATTTCAGGAATCAGGGAGGATGTTTTGATATATATGCATGGTAAACCTTGGGAATTATATAGTGAGGTATAGTGGCTAGCTGTCAGCACCATTCATTTATTGATCCCATCCTACTGTAACAAATATATAATTAAGGTCTCATGTAGCAATAATTTTGCGGCACATTAGGTTGAATCAAGTTTCCTTTTCCTACGATAATTAATTACTAAGCTCGTTTTTTCTCACAAGTTAGGCAATTGTGTTATCTATATGTATAGCATCAAATTAAACAAAAAGAAATTATAAATAATGGTATTAATTATTTTTATTTTTTCTGAAAAAGTGGTCACCCACCGATTTCATTAGAAACCATAATATTGTTTGCTTCCAATCTCCAAACAATTGGAGTAGGAAACGCATACAATTTGTACCAAGAAAAAAAAATAAAAAAAAAATCCAAAAAGGCTGGTCTACAAAAACAGCCTAGGCTAATAAACTTCCAAAGAATAGAACTGAAACATAAAAAACAATTAGCAGGCAACAACAGAAACTCTTAACAACATCAGACAACAAACAATTCCTAATCATTTAAAAACTCTAACCCAAGCATATAGGTTAAATCTTCTTGAGTCAGCATAGGGTGCTCGACCTCTATCTCTGAATCCCATCCTGAACTGTTTCTTGTTGGCCTAATACAATCAGATCCTGAGAAGGCAAGGCATTAGTGTTCAAAGACATAATTAAAGATAAATTAAGCAATGAACCATTATTTAAAGTTTTACACCAAAATGTAGCTAAAGCAATAATTTTTGAACCAAGAGCCTTTAAAGTAGTCATATGAGATTGTTGAAAACATAGCTTATTTCTTTCAAGCCAAATACACCAAAGCACAGCACCTCGGACAAGCTCCACTAAAGGCTTATCTTTAAGAGGAATAGAAGCATTAATAAACCTTATATCATCTAAGTATATCCCTCAAACATAAAGTTATTATATTGAGCAATTCAATTCCATATTTGAAAAGAGAAGGGGCATTGCACAAGAAGATGGTCAGTGGATTCAAAAGAACCACAAAAATGACATGATGTATTACCTATCCAACCTTTGTGAGTAAGATTTTCTTTAGTTAGCAATTTATTTCGTTTTAGAAGATAAAGAAAAATTTTGATCTTTAGAGGAATTTTTGAAGACCAAATAGATGTGAATTCAAAATTTGGGATACCTCTACATTCAAGCCACATATAATAAGAATGAACTGTGAACTTACCTATTGAGGACCATCTCCATAATAAAATGTCATTTAAAAGGGGATTAAGTCTACAAATATTGAGATGAGAAAGCAGAGTATGCCACTCATGAAAAGTGACACCAGTTGTCATGTGAAAGAAATATCTAAAAAATTGTGTGCTAACTGTTGGGTTTTGACGGTTCAAACCCATTGATTAAGTATGTTGGGGTTTTGATGGTTCAAACCCATTTATTTACTTAAGGTGCGGAAAGAGTAAAACAAAATTTCTACATCTAACTTAAGCTACTGGTGCTCGCAAAAGCGTATGCACAAAGTTTCAGTACAATAAGATGTATCTTTTAAATCTTTAACATGCGTTTGAGTTAAATTGCAAGTGCACAATTCTATCAAAGTAGTATTTTAGGTATCGATCCACAGGGAGTACGATAAAAACTTAATTCAAACTTTAGTAATAAATTTCAGAAAATAAAATAAAGTAAAGTGCAATAAAAGTAAATTGGAAGGTTTGTTCTAACAATTCCTAAGGTTGGGTTCAATACCCAAAAGAAAGGAGTTTGAAATAATAATTGTAAATAAAAGTAAAAGAAAGGAATTGATTTGCTTTCAAGATTTAGAGATCTAGGGGTCTTTGGTCTACAATTCCTTGCTAACTCTATTAATTCGATATTTGTTTGAATTCATGTATGATTTGACGAGGTTTCTAACCTAATATGTTATTAAGGGTTACTTTCGTAAATTAATAACGTGCCTAGGTAACTCGAACTTCTCAATGAAGTTCCCCACCCTAGCTACCTAGATCTATAAGCTCTTGTTAGTCTCTCATCTCCTCAAATATTGGTACTTCGCAATTATGTCCATCATACTAATACCCGATTTGAATTGAGATGTCCTAATTAGGGTTTGACTTCACGATTAGGTTCTTCACCAAATTTCTAACCTTAATTTCTATAGTTCCGGCTTAGATTAAATTGGTTACAATCTTAACCTAAACCTAAGGTATTTGCATTCATAGTTTGGTACTATCATATTGATCACAGTCAATTTTGGTTCTTTCGAATTCAAAACAGGATACTACAATTCAAGTACTAACTATGTAATTAACACAAATTATTAAATCACAGAAATTAACAATCAAATCCCATAAAACAATCACAATAAAAACAAATAACCGAATAAAATAGAATTAAACAAGTTCATGCATTGACCTAAACTCCTAGAGAGAGATCTACTCCCTCATGGAGAGATCCATTACAAAAGTTGGCAAAATAAGAAGAAATGAAATAAAGGAAGTAATTACACCCTTTGACAAATCAAAAACCTCTATCTTGCCGACTTCTTGCTCAGGAAACCCTTCTTCTCCTTGCTTGAAAGCTTTCCTTTTCTCCAGAATTTATCGCTAAGAATTGTGTGTGTGTGTAGAGAGAGAATGAAAGAATGAGGGATGATGGATTTTGATCTTTACGAAGAGATCATGGATGGGATGAGAAGAGATCCCCTCTTTTATAGCCAAGGATCATGTCCAATTAAGAGCCTAGGGAGTGGAGTTAGTGGGTGTTATATTTGGATTGTTTTTCAGGATTGTCTTGTCCACATGTGGCTGTCAAAACGCGTCCATGATGCACCAAAAATAGAAAAACTGTCAAAAACGTGCAATTTTGGCTTTCTGCGGGTCCAGTGCGGGTTCTCCGGGCCGCACTGCGGGTGGGCTGATCCGCACTGAGAAAAATTTTAGTTTTTAGTTTCTCATGTTGTAGATCTTCTCGTTAGCTTTCCAAAAAGTGGTCATAAGCCTTAATCGGAGTTACGAGTCAAAAGTTATGACCGTTTTAAGTTCAGACTCTATTTTTGGCTCACTGCTACAGTGCGTCCGCACTGCTACAGTATCATTCGCACTGAGATCCGCACTAGGCTCGGACTTTTTCTGTGCGACCAGAGTGCAGCTGCATCGAGATCCGTGCATCCGCACGGATTTTGATGTATAGCTTATTATATCTTTTTAAAATTGGCACGCGTTCAGAAATCCATCTAAGTACTTATTTTGGCCATATTCCAAACCGTGTGTTCGCAGTGGGCATTTTTCTTCGGTTTTGCACGGATTTTGATGTATAGCTTATTATACATTTTTAAAATTGGCGCGCGTCCAGAAATCCATTTAAGTACTTATTTTGGCCATATTCCAAACCGTGTGTTCGCAGTGGGCATTTTTCTTCGGTTTTTCTTCATTTTTCTTCATTTCCTGTAAGTTAAAACCAAGCAAACGCAGTAACTTGATCCTAGGTGTAATCTATTCACTTTATATTCAAAATACAAGATATTTGGTGTTATTTCGTGATAAAAATCAGATCGAATATGTATATAATTTAGGCCTATCAGCTACGGATTAAATGAATCAAGAAGATACATTTAATCATATTTACAGATCTACTCCATAATTGATTTTCTAAAACTTTAAATCTATTTATCAATTAAATAGATTAATATAATGATTTATACCTTATTTTCAAATCACAGTTGGAATGCAGATAAGCGAGAAGAGCTACACTAGGGAACAAATCAACTCGGAGTATCACACGTGTAGTGGTTTGCTAAACCCGTTAGGGGTTGAACCCGTTTTGCCTAGCCCGTACCCGTTGCCTGGGTACAAACGGGTACATGGGTAGACGAGTACAGGTAATAAACGGATCGGACAACATAATTTTAAAAAAAAAAACTCATTGTACCCGTACCCCTATACCCGCCTACTCGTACCCATACCTGCTAGCCTTTACCCGGTTGCCCGTACCCGTTACCC
Source organism: Carex pumila (assembly GCA_033356055.1). Classification (NCBI taxonomy): domain Eukaryota; kingdom Viridiplantae; phylum Streptophyta; class Magnoliopsida; order Poales; family Cyperaceae; genus Carex; species Carex pumila. The sequence continues at coordinate 213,844 of JARJHM010000008.1, read as the reverse complement.
GTACCCGACCCAGAATTTTGAAATTCAAATTCTTTTGAATTTTTTCGCCGGTTCAAGAGGGGCCCGGTTCGGGTCAAATCAAACCCGGCCGGACCCACCCGGGTCACCTCAACCGGTTTTTTTTTTTTAATTTCAAATTTTATTCCCTCTCCAATTTTTTCTTTAAATACACCCCTCTAATCCTCTTCCTCTCCACACTCTAACTCAAATTCTCAATCTCTCAAACTCAATCTCAAATTCTTATTTTTCATTATTCTCAATTTTTAAATTTATTGTTTAAAAAACATATGGTTGTAATTTAATTCATTTTACAAATACGCAAATGGAATTAGAGGTTCGCTAAACCTGTGACGAAATTACGAAGGTATCAAAATTACAAAGTTCGGCACCTCCCGCAAGATTTTTCTGCGAAATTTAAAGGTTAGATTTATTTTATGTTAGATTAATTTATTTTTGTAGAGTAATTTAAAATTTCATATTATATTTATTGTTGTAGATAAATGTACAATTTAAATTGAATGTTAGATTTAGTTTATGTTAGATTTGTTACATTTATTTAATTTATGTTAGATTTGTTAAATTTATTGAATGTTAGATTTATTTAATTTATGTTAGATTTGTTAGATGTGATTATGTGAACTTGTGAAATAATTAGATTTATTTTGAATATGTTAGATTTTATTTTTGAAATTCGGATTTATTTTTAATAGGTTAAAAAAAAATGTTAGATTCATTTTTGTGAATATATAAAATATTTTGAATATGTTAGATTTATTTTTGAAAATGATAGATTTATTTTGTATAAGTTATATTTATTTCGAATATGATAGATTTATTATTAAGATTTATTTTTTGAATATGTTAAGTAATTGTATTTATTTTTGAATATGTTAGACTTATTTTTAAATAGATTAGATTTTTTTTTGTTTTTTTTCTGTTTTTTTTAAATATAGTTGTATTTGAAATTCATTATATAACTAGGTTAGATTTATTTGTTGAATATGGTAAGTAATTGTATTTATTTTTGAATATGTTAGATTTATTTTTAAATAGATTAGATTTTATTTCTGTTTTTTTTTCTGTTTTTTCCGGATTTTTTTAGATTTATTTTTTTATGTTTTTTTCTTAAATATAGTTGTATTTGAAATTCATTATATAACTAGGTCAGATTTATTTGTTGAATATGGTAAGTAATTGTATTTATTTTTGAATATGTTAGATTTATTTTTAAATAGATTAGATTTTATTTCTGTTTTTTTTTCTGTTTTTTCCGGATTTTTTTAGATTTATTTTTTTCTGTTTTTTTTTTTTGAAATATAGTTGTGTTTGAAATTCATTATATAACTAGGTTAGATTTATTTGTTAAATATGGTAAGTAATTATATTTATTTTTGAATATGTTAGATTTATATTTAAATAGATTAGATTTTATTTCTATTTTTTTTTCTGTTTTTTCCGAATTTTTTTAGATTTATTTGTTTTCTGTTTTTTTTTAAATATAGTTGTATTTGAAATTCATTATATAACTAGGTTAGATTTATTTGTTGAATATGGTAAGTAATTGTATTTATTTTTGTGAATAGGTTTACATTTTTTTAAAATGTCATCTCATCGTAATTCGGTGCAAGAAGGTATCGCGAGAATGTCGGTCGATATTTTTGGCCCCGAAATACCAACTACAAATTATCCACAAGATTATTCACGAAATTATTTTGATAGTTCCTCTCAAATGCCGCCACATAATTATCCACAACCTCCCCAAAATTATCAAAGAAGAGACCAAATGCTACAAACAAATTATCAACAAAACCCCCAAACGGGTGCACCGTATTATACTTCAAATGATCCAAACATATTTATTCCATAAAAATCACATCAACTACCACCACCGTATGCATATGGAGGCACTTCTTCCGTTCCATCGTCGAGTCAACTCAACCCCTCTATTTCAAATACTCCTTCGACAAGTGTCACTGAAATTCAAGAAGAAAGTCTCGCTCCTCCTCCGCCAATCGTCCCCCGCCCCCCGCAACAACCAGCAGCAAAGAAGGCTAGAAGACCTCCCGAGTACAACCAATATTGGTTTGAATGGTATGATATGACCAAAGATGACGACAGTTACTTGAAAACTCTTTATTGTAAGGTAGACCATTGCAAGAAACCTTATTTTGTTTATAAACAAGCTAGTGGTATGAGTAGCTTTAAAAAACATGTTGATGTGCATATTAGAAAGGGTGAAAACTATAACCCGAATAATACCGCGCAAATTCAAACCCAAATCACCCTGGATGGTACTTTAACCAACCCAAAATTTGATGAAAAAAGAATGCTTAGTGAATTGGCCCGGTACATAACCCACAAAGAAGAACCAATCAGTATGGGTGGTTGCACAGCCTTTGCCCGGTTGGTCATTCGGGGGCGTGCTCAACCAATGTACAAGATGATGCATCATAAAAAGTTGGTTGGTGAAATAAAAAACAGTTTACAACCATAAAAGATGACCTCAAAGGTACATTTGCATATCAATCTAATAAGGTCTCAATTACCTCCGCTATATGGACTGCTGGTAAACATGGCCTTGGGTACTCTTGTATTACTGGGCATTAGATCGATGATCAGTGGGTATTACAAAAGAGGATATTAAGTTTTTGAGTGTTAGATTCCCCGCACACCGCAAATGTAATTTTTAAATCTATTATTGAGGTTTTACAAGAGTATAACCTTAAGAGGGATATGGCTAATAAGGTTTTTTCAATATCTTTCGATAATGCTAGCAACAACATTGCTTCCATTGAAATTTTTAAACGGTCACTAAACCCGATTATGAATGGTGAAATGTTTCACCAAAAGTGTGTTTGTCATATACTTAACCTCGTCGTGAAGTCGGGACTTAAAACAGAAGCCATAAAATTATTGATAGTTAAATTTAAGGATGTCCTCAACCACATTGTTTCAAACCATGAAAGAAGACAAGAGTTTGCGAAGTTGTGCGTAACCTATCGACTAAGCAAGTTGAAAGTACCTTGGGATATAGATACCCGTTGGAACTCAATCTATAGGATGTTGAACCGATGACTTCCTTACAAAGCTGTCATAGAGGAGTTTTTGAGGGGATCCTCCCCTCAGGGAATGCAATTGGAACTCACCATCGGGGACTGGGACCAACTAGAAAGGCTTTCAACATTCCTATGAACCTTTTTTGAAGCAACCGTCAAACTATCCTGTTCGTATTCATCGACGACATTTGAGTTGTTGGGGCAAATCTATCAAATTTCCAAGGTTTATCGTAATTTGGAACAAGCAGAAACCCACGATAAATCTCTCACACCAATTGTAGAGGCCATGAAACTAAAATTTCTAAAATATTGGGAAGATGTACCCCTCTTGGCCATTATTGCATGCTGCCTCAACCCGACATACAAGAAATATTACATGATCAAAATGGTTGAGGCGTACAAAGATAATCTATATTTAGTCGTAACCGGGGTCGAGGCATACGTGGATGCGAAGTTCGCTGAGATGTTTAACATATACAACTCAAGAATTAGTGACAACCATAACCCCTCTTCGTCCCGGGCTGGTCCTAGGTATGAATAAATATACATTATGCTTTTAATCTTTATTATTTATAATATCTACATTATTTGTCCACTAATTTTTTTTTATTTTTTAATAGTTCCACTTTCAGGAGCAGTAGCAGTAATGGATTGTTAGCAAATTTTCAATCAGATAGCGAACCACACGCATCCACAAACGAGTTAGTGAGCTATTTGAATATGCGCAACGAAAATGAAAACGTTGACATCATGACGTGGTGGAAGAGGAATCAAAGGTCTTATCCAACACTGGTGATGATGGTCCGCGACGTCTTTGTCGTACCCGTGTCAACCGTCCCTTCAGATTCAGACGAGCGCAACCAACATCAAGCTCAAGAATCACCTTCTGCAGCTAATACTGAAGAAAGCGTTACCGAGCCATAGCCTCAACCTAATTCAGATTCAGACGGTGCGGAATAAAACGAACAATGGTATATGAATCCAAACTACTAGATAGGTAGTGTCGGTATAATTTTCTAACCTCTTTTAATATTTATGGTTATTTTAAAAATTATAATTTCTAAACATTTCAATTAGTTTTTAAATTATTCATTTTAAAGAACAATTACTAACAAAAAAAAAGTTAGAACTCCGCCTATCTTATTTTACATAGCCGGTCCCAAGTCCGGAATAAAGGACGAGGATAACTTTTATTTTTTAATCTATTGTTTTCAAATTATTCATAATTATTTTTAATGTAATAAATTAATTTAAGATATTATTATTTATATTTTATTATTTTAATTATAATGAGAATTTGAAAATAAAATAAAATGACTTGCTTAAAGAAATAAATAAATAGATTTGTACTTAGCCGTATAAATATACAAATTTTCGTACGAATAATTTTTATATATAAGGTACAAATTTTATTCATTTATAAATTATAAAGACGCGACTTGATAATTTCATATATATATATATATACTCTATTTGATATCGAACTATTAATATTATAAAAATCGAATTATAAACACGTAATAATATTTATACGACACTGTAAAAAAAACAGAAAAAAATATTAAACAAAATAGAAAAAAAATAGAAACAAAGACAGAAAAAAAAAGAAAAAACAAAACTGAAAAAAACACTGAAAAAAAAACTGAAAAAAAATGAAAGAAAAACTGAAAAAAAAACTAAAAAAAAACGGAAAGAAAAACTGAAAAAAGAAGAAGGAAAAAACAGAAAAAAAAACGAGCGAACTGGACCCGTACCCGGATACCCGGACCCGTGGTTGCGCGCAAAAGCGTATGCACAAAGTTTCAGTACAATAAGATGTACCTTTTAAACCTTTAACACGCGTTTGAGTTAAATTGCAAGTGCACAATTCTATCAAAGTAGTATTTTAGGTATCGATCCACAGGGAGTACGATAAAAACTTAGTTCAAACTTTAGTAATAAATTTCAGAAAATAAAATAAAGTAAAGTGCAATAAAAGTAAATTGGGGGGTTTGTTCTAACAATTCCTAAGGTTGGGTTCAATACCCAAAAGAAAGGAGTTTGAAACAATAATTGTAAATAAAAGTAAAAGAAAGGAATTGATTTGCTTTCAAGATTTAGAGATCTAGGGGTCTTTGGTCTACAATTCCTTGCTAACTCTATTAATTCGGTATTTGTTTGAATTCATGTATGATTTGACGAGGTTTCTAACCTAATATGTTATTAAGGGTTACTTTCGTAAATTAATAACGTGCCTAGGTAACTCGAACTTCTCAATGAAGTTCCCCACCCTAGCTACCTAGACCTATAAGCTCTTGTTAGTCTCTCATCTCCTCAAATATTGGTACTTCGCAATTAAGTCCATCATACCAATACCCGATTTGAATTGAGATGTCCTAATTAGGGTTTGACTTCACGATTAGGTTCTTCACCAAATTCCTAACCTTAATTTCTATAGTTCCGGCTTAGATTAAATTGGTTACAATCTTAACCTAAACCTCAGGTATTTGCATTCATAGTTTGGTACTATCCTATTGATCACAGTCAATTTTGGTTCTTTTGAATCCAAAACGGGATACTACAATTCAAGTACTAACTATGTAATTAACACAAATTATTAAATCACAGAAATTAACAATCAAATCCCATAAAACAATCATAATAAAAACAAATAACCGAATAAAATAGAATTAAACAAGTTCATGCATTGACCTAAACCCCTAGCGAGAGATCTACTCCCTCATGGAGAGATCCATTACAAAAGTTGGCAAAGTAAGAAGAAATGAAATAAAGGAAGTAATTACACCCTTTGACAAATCAAAAACCTCTATCTTGCCGACTTCTTGCTCAGGACACCCTTCTTCTCCTTGGCTGAAAGCTTTCCTTTCTTCAGAATTTATCGCTATGTGTGTAGAGAGAATGAAAGAATGAATGGGAAGAGATAGAGAGGAGATGTGAAGAGATCTGAGATGAGATGAGATCCCCTCTTTTATAGCCAAGGATCATGTCTAATTAAGAGCCTAGGAAGTGGAGTTAGTGGGTGTTATATTTGGATTGTTTTTCAGGATTGTCTTGTCCACATGTAGCTGTCAAAATGCGTCCATGATGCACCAAAAATAGAAAAACTGTCAAAAACGTGCAATTTTGGCTTTCTGCGGGTCCAGTGCGGGTGCTCCGAGCCGCACTGCGGATGGGCTGATCCGCACTGAGAAAATTTTTAGTTTTTAGTTTCTGATGTTGTAGATCTTCTCGCTAGCTTTCCAAAAAGTGGTCATAAGCCTTAATCGGAGTTACGGGTCAAAAGTTATGATCGTTTTAAGTTTAGACTCTATTTTTAGCTGACTGCTACAGTGCGTCCGCACTGCAATCCGCATTGCTACAGTACCATCCCCACTGCTACAGTATCATTCGCGCTGAGATCCGCACTGGGATCCGCACTGCGTCTTCACTATCCGCACTGCGGATGCATCGAGATCCGCACTAGGCTCGGACTTTTCCTGTGCGACCAGAGTGCAGCTGCATCGAGATCCGTGCATCCGCACGGATTTTGATGTATAGCTTATTATATCTTTTTAAAATTGGCGCGCGTCCAGAAATCCATCTATGTACTTATTTTGGCCATATTCCAAACCGTGTGTTCGCAATGGACATTTTTCTTCGGTTTTGCACGGATTTTGATGTATAGCTTATTATACCTTTTTAAAATTGGCGCGCGTCCAGAAATCTATCTATGTACTTATTTTGCCCATATTCCAAACCGTGTGTTCGCAGTGGGCATTTTTCTTCGATTTTTCTTCATTTTTCTTCATTTCCTGTAAGTTAAAATCAAGCAAACGCAGTAACTTGATCCTAGGTGTAATCTATTCACTTTATATTCAAAATACAAGATATTTGGTGTTATTTCGTGATAAAAATCAGATCGAATATGTATATAATTTAGGCCTATCAACCCGTACCCGCGGTACCCGTACCCGTCAACCCGCAACGGGAACGGGTAATAAATGGACCGGATATAGGTTTTGGAAAAATTACCCGTCTACCCGTTACGGGTTTTACCCATACCCGACCTACCCCTTTACCTGTCCTACCCATTACCCGTAATGGGTAACCCGTTAGCAAGTGTCTACATGTGAATTAGTGGTTTTTCTCTTTCACCTATGTCCCTCTATTTATAGGCATTTGAGGAGGTTCGCAAAAAGACCGAAATACCCCTGAAGTTGCCAAAATTACCAAAATGCCCTTTTGCGGTGGTTTTGGAGAGGCATCCAATTTGGATTTTGCTATTTCATATTGGTTGGATTTGTTTAATGGATCCTAAACCCATTAATCCAAAGGAATAGTAAATAGTAACTATCCAAATTAAATATGTATAATTGTTATGTACAATTTATTCGTCTGCGGTTTTTGTTTGATAATTTTTATACAACATGTCAAACACATTTATAACTAACCAGTGTTTCTGTTTGTTATTCGAAATGGCGTATAGTTAATTATAACTAATTATATCCATTAGTTTTTACTTTGTCATTTTACATGACAAATATAATTATAACACGTATAATTATTTATAACCATCTTAATATTAATTACAATCAATTTATAATTAATCAATAAGATTCTCCTATTAGCTCCTATACGGTGTGATCCAATAGGATATGTGTTATGTTGGTAAATAGAATTAAAACTATTTTAACTTCTATAATCATGAGAGGCATCTGGCAGAATACATTATGATCATCCAATTACACAGATGATGATGTATTGTACAATATCACGATCCAGTAAATAATTCACTTGTGTCAGTTCTTTTTTGTCACATAATTATCAGCTCAGTTTCAAGGTAGATGCATGTTATCCTTGCTAACTTAATCTTTTCTTGATCTTGAGTAGATTATCAAATATAATTACTCTTGTAATTATACCGCATACAGATAATCTAACTCTACCAAGGGGCCCAGTGATGCTATAGCTCGTACAAAATACGAGGGACAAATAGTACTTTTGGTAGACTATCACTTCCTCAGCTAAGCTATACATATGGAAGTGCTACCGTTATGACTGCTTTTTACGGACAGCGTTAGATAACACTTACACATACATATTTCTTAGTGGGAATGATAAATATCTCATACTGTAGAACTTGACATTGAATGAAAACATTAATGACACGAACACAATTCTATTTAATGTTTCATTCGAGGTCTGTCAAATACCATGTTCCTAAAACATGTATCTATGTGACTAAAATGACATCTTGTGTCAATGGTTTGTAAAACTTAACCATCTTTTAATCCACATACTAACCTAGTAACGGTTAATTAGTGTTCCGGCTAATTACCTCGGTTAGTGACTTCTTAAGAATATATATCATCTTAATTATAGAGTTTCACAATTCTAGTCATGAACTCGAAATAATCCATAATTCAATAATATTCAAGGCAACAAAATGATATATAATTAAACATTCAATTTATGAACAAAGCTTTATGATAAATTATCGTATTATTGACTTCTAGATTATTACAAACTAACACTAACGCCTCACTATCCAATAAATCAGGATCTTGAGCAATAAGAAAGAGATTTGGATATAAACATGCTAAAGTACTTTCGGAACACCATCTACCATTCCAAAATAAAATAGTAAGACCATTACCCAAAATTCTGGCTAGCCCAGTATTGACTACATGAGCACCTTTTAAGATGCCTCTCCAAAAAGGAGAGCATGTGGGAGAAAAACCTGTGGGACCGTACCTAGCCAAAATTATTGATTTCCATTTACAACTAATATTAGGATCTTAAAACCTAACCCACCATTTAGCAAGTAAAGACTGATTAAGTCTTTTTAAATCAATTAACCCAGCCCTCCTTGTGATTTACTTTTACAAACAATTAACCATGAAACTAAATAATATTTTTTTCGTATTGAATTGCCTCCAAACCAAAGAAATCTTCTTCGTAAGTGGTATTAATTATTAAACACAGCTGTTGTAGTCAAATGAGAATACAATATCACATGAGTTCATGATAGAAAATAAATAAATAAAACGAATGGAAAAATATTCTATTGTTTTGTATAATTAAAGTTAACGGGTATTTCTATTATCTCAACCAGGTTGTCAAATTAAACTAATTAAGTTAATTTGCTTGGATGTATTTATTTTTGAGCTATTGGAAATTAAATTCTAGGCTTGCAAATTGCATCATATATTGTGTGATAATTATTATATAATGAGTACACAATGTCCTTGTCTTCAAAAGCTATATATTCAGTATTTGTTAGTGAATATGATTTTGAGCACTTTATTTATAATCTTAAATTATTACAAAAATATTGTATACATGTTTATTGTGTGGGACAAAAATACATATTCATTATTGTATTCCCTTTCAAGTCACTCGTTGTCAGTTAAGGTGCTTAAATGCCTAGCCCCAACTAGCCAGTACCGGTGTTACTGCTCTAATATCTTAACTTCCAGTTCCAATCATCCAAATATCTAATGCTGTAATGCATATTCATTATTTTATTATTTTAATTACTAATTTTACTCTTCTATATGTGCTTCCACGTTTTGCACGAATTCGAATGAAATCTCACCCAAGCACTTCATATCTTTTCTTGGTCCTATAAGAAATAATCCTTTTCAAGGTGCTTAAATGCCTAGCCCCAAGCCCCCAACCAACCAGTACCGATTAGGGCTGTAAATGAGTCGAGTTTGAGCGAGTTATCCCAACTCAAACTTGGCTCGTTTAATAAACGAGCGAGCCAACTCGGGTTAAGATGATAATAACGAGTTGTAGAGCCAATACGAACTTAGCTCGTTATCAACTCGAGTTGGATCACAATTCTTTTAACCAATGATAGTATTACAACACAAGTTCAAACTCAGCTCGTTATCAACTCAAGTTGGCTCACAACTCGTTTGTAATTCGTTTAACCAGTGATAGTATTACAATACAAGTTCAAACATATTTTACATGAATCTCAAAGTACATATAACAGTCTAGAGATTCGAATTTGATTATTTTGGGATTTATTGTGACCAATACTATGTAATTTTATATAACTCGAGTTATAAATAAGCGAGTTGGTGCCAACTCGAACTCAGCTCATTTATTAAATAAGTTGGCTAGCTCGAGTTGTAAATAAGCCAAGTTAAACGAGCTGTAAATGAGCAAGTTACGAGTTCGAGTTTTTTTGTCCAGCCCTAGTACTGGTGCAGCGGTGCTACTGTTATAATTTCTTAAGTTGGAGTTCCAATCATCTAATCTGATCAAGCCATTAATATATATCTAATTAAATCTTGTTGGAAACAAAATAAATTTGCATACTTCATTTATTGAAGAAAAAATCGTTGATTTTAAAATTTATTCTCTGGTACACTTTTTGTTCAATATTGTATATTTAATGGCTAGCAAATATGGATTCAAGCTACGGTTCTAAATAACAAACCATGTATAGTTAAGATAATAATACACGTATATCTTGTAGAAACCGTGTATTTAACCATTGTTATTATACACAGTTACTTTGGTCATGTAGAAATCACTATTTTCAGAGGGGTTTTTTTTTGAGACCTGACACAGTTCGTTTCTATTAACGGTGTACAATGTACTACCCTATTCATACACAATGCTCGCTGACACAATCTTGTAACCGTTTAACATTAACTTTTCGGACCGTATATAGACATGTTTTATATGTACTAGTGTGAACTTTAAACCGTTGGATTTCACTAAGATTTTTTTATTAAATAAAAAAAAATCATTTTCCATCATGTAGCGTATGATGCGAATGGTGTAGCGAGTGAGAAAGTAAAAAGATTGTGAATTTGCGACCCCAGCCGCAGAAATCAATCCAAAAAACTCGGAACTGGCACATGAAGGGGTCTGCTGTCGCTATGTGGCTGAATAGGAGCATGCCAAAAGTTTTAATGGAGAATGGACGGGTCTTCAGCCGTTTGATCTGATTAACTGGATAACATAAGGGATTTAGGGACGTTGGATTCAATCAGCCTTTGTAAAGTTTTCCCCTTATCCGTTGTTTGTGTTATCCCTTGTGCACTGTGGTCAGCTCGAGCTCAAATGAACTATACCACTTTAGAATTCAGATAAGTTGAGTTACATGATAAAATCAGATTAAATTCGAATCATTTAATTAATTAAGTTTCTATGAATTATGAAATTGCCAATATATTTCGAAGAAGCTCGAAAATGTTTTTTTGCTAGACTAATTCACCATTATTAACGGCGCATTGTTAGGCGTGACCTTTTTTGTATTTTTAATGTTGGCCCCGGGATTATTTCATAGTTTATTATTTATAGCTTCTTTTTTTTTTTTTTGAAAGAATCTCGATAGAAGCTATCGAGTAGACAACATTAAAAAAACAACCATCCATACAAGCACGTAACCCTGACCCCCCCTGACCCCCATTGCCCTCTACACTCTGTTCAGACCCCTAACGTAGACTACCAGCACCATGTTTTTTGTCATACCTCAACCACAGCTATCATTTCTCCTCTATCCTCTCCGCTAACAGTCGCGGAGGTAACACCTTATTCCTGAAAACCATCGCATTCATCTGCTTCCAATGGACCATATCCCACAAATAAATTATATTAATTGGGAGCAGCTCGCTTCAATTGGGAGGCCATTTTGTTCTAAATTAGTACTGTATCTAAGTAATGCTACAATGTAGATTAACTGGTGCATTTCATGCTTACAACTAGTCAGAATTCTAATTAATATTCACTACGTGGTTGGCAATTGCCACAAAGGGAGTGTTTGAAAAAATGAAAAGAAAAAAAATATGTATTCCAACAATCCTCAAAATTTCCTCAAAATCCAGGCATTCCAACAATCCAAAACACACTGAAACAGGTCCATGCTGCTCGTTACATTTTTATCTCATTCAAGTCTAAGAAAACATGGTATATATGTCCTGAACCAACAAACTAAGGGACTTAAACTATTACAGCAGCATTGCAATATCAAAGGTTATGTACGATTTATATGATAGCGTAGCAGGTCAACCCAAGGATGACAACCCCGTAGAGCATCACATGTTTTTGAATATTCCATGTAGTACACCCAATTAACAGTTATTTGAATCTCACCATACGGACTGCTGAGCTTCCCCACAGAGTCATTATAATACTCCGGTGGGAATAGCAATGCGCCGCGTACAAAGGGTTCGTTTGTCTCAGCATCCCAAAGATCAACTTTAGCAACCAGGGACGAGCCCGAACGGCAACAAAACAAGGATCGATACATGGGGAAAGACTCCAGAGATTTAATAGTTAAGAAGTCACCAGCTTTCTTGCTGAAAACAAAGTATCTCAGGTACTGCATATCGTTGATGTAAATGATAATATCACCATGAATTCTTGAACTTCTTGTTGTTTCTTTAGTCTCCGACTTGATTAGCTTGACATCTAGCTCAGCAAGCCAAGCATCCTTCATGATAACATAGGTCAGCTCGATGGAACCATTCCTTCCTTTGATCTTGTCATACAACCACTCGTTTGTGCACTTGTTAACAGGCTTCCATTCTATAATATCTTCACATAGTTTGTCATCATCTATGTTGAGGTCGACCAGGATCATGATGGGATCATAAGCTATAGGGGCTATATCAGGACCGATTAACGGCAAGGAACCCTAGAAAAATGAAAAGAAATGTCGAGAGAGATCTAGTGAGAGATAGGATGGATATTAGTAGTGTATTGTAACCTTTTTGTCAATCATTAGAGCACTTTGTTTGTCAAGATTGAAGAGGTATGTTCTGTAGCACATGCAGTCCAATATGATCTTGCCATGGATATTGCCATAAGTCTTCGTCTTCCCACACAGGTCCACTTTCACATCATAAACCTCTATCAATGGCTCTGCACACAGGAGCCTCTCCCTCCCTTTCACCATTTGTCTTCACAAGAATTGGTTTCCAAATGCCATCTTCTATAGGCATTGGAGATCTCCATGATAACTGTGTATCTGCTCCCTCAGGCTCAGGATAAAAATCCTACACATAAGAAACAGAGAGAGGTTTTTGTTAAAAACCCTAAAACTGCATTATCAGAATCAAAGGTTGAAAGCAGCTAATAAATGACCACATTAAAGAAGATACACTAAAGCGACCTCAATATGCTTCTGATTTTGGAAGGGTGTGATCTGGAATTTGGTGCTCTCGACACAATTGGGGGTTTTTTCTTCTTTTTCTTCTCCTCCGCTCGTGACAGCTTCTTCTATGCAATCTTCATTAGCGCAGTGGTATTCCTTGGTGATATTGAGATTGAGACGTGATCCCGTTGCTGTCTTCTTCCTCTTCCTGCCCATGGCGAATTAGGGAATCGAAAGGGACGGGTGCAACTTGGAACGATGGAGATTGCGGCCACCGGCATTTCTCAATGCTAAATTTCTAGAAATAAGAGATGTAATAAGCCCGCTTAGGTTGAGATAAGCTTCCAATGATATTTTTGGGCTAAAGTGACTCAGGCCCGTTTCTATTTAAAACTCTACTAAAAACATGAATGACAAAATATTGTGTTTAGATTCGAACCGTCTGATCAGAATCGGAGCTAATCCTGTTCGAGATAAAATGCAGGGATTCATTTAATATTTATGCAGATTCTGATTGAATATTTGAAATCTAAACATACATATTTAAAATTAGATCTGAGTCAATTTTAAGTTGGCACAAATCTCAAAACAGATTGACCCCTCTATATTTAAATAGATATCGAGTTCTAATTGTTTGGCAGAAAGCTAATCTGAGCTTAATCAGGTACCTTGGAGAATACGGATTCCATACGCACTTAGATACAAAATTTTCAACATATTTTAAAAGAGTGCCAAAATACCACTGATTTCTATTAAATATAGAACACTAAAACTAAAAAAGACGACAAACAATTAAAAAATATAACTTCCCAGTTACCTTACAGTCTGTACCCTCTGTGGTGACAAAATATTCTGTTTAGATCCAAACAGTCTGATCAGAATTAGATCCAATTTAATTCGAGATAAAATGCACAGCTCGTTTAATATTCATGCGGATTCTAATTGAATGGTTCGGATCTAAACATAAATAAACCAAACCTAGAACCCATATGATTACTCCAGCACATAACATGCTAATGAATATTTAAAATAGATCCATCCCCGGCTGATCCCTGATGATTGTATCAAAATACAGTTTTAGACCAACAATAAACGTGAAGAAGGCACATCTTATTGTTCCATCTACGCTAAAAATCACATTAAACGTGAAGTCCTTGGGTTCCTCAAAAGACCAGTCTCTATTGTCAAACAAAAAAAAATTCATTAGAGATAAAATTTTATTTCCTGCTTGAAAGAGAAAGAATCAGGTAGGTTTTCTGAAAAATAAATAACAACGAAACTTTATTACAGTATAAACATGAGTATATTGTTTACACCGTAAAAACAGAATTCACATCCTCTCCAATACCTGATAAGGATATCTTTTACAATTACTAGATCTGAACCGTTCTTTTTAACTTCGCACAAATTCAAAGCTCAAAAATGCTGCCTCCTACTGCGGCCCAAATATCAAACTGATTGAAATTTAATCTCAAACCGTAAAGTGAGGGTGATCCTCTGCAATACCGGAGAGGATACGAATTCATAAAAACATCCGGTGTAAGAAAAGAGACAAAGCAAGAAAAATCCAGCGGCAGAAACATACATAAATAGAAAACTGCTCACACCGTAAAAATTTTCCAATTTTAGTAGCATCCCCAAATTAAAATCATGATTACAATTTTTCAGTGTTACCTATTTCTCAAAAATCCACCCGATTCCTTCACTTTCCAGCAAAAAATACTATTTATTTCTAAATAAATAAAAACAAATATCTATTGCCTCTGAGTGTCTCATTTAATATTGAACAATCCGGATCTAACACGACAGAATCAGCTTCCCAAATTGATCTTAATTCCTCAAAAGACCAGTCTCTGTTGCGCACAAAAAGATCCCTATTCGTTCATATATTCCACTATCTTTCCAGATGTAAGGTAAGCACCTGAAAGCCTTTATTAAACATTATTATCTCAAACTGGGTGCACTATCTATGACAAGGGTCTAAAATCTACATGTATTAGAAAAATATCGAATTTATTCACATTGCTCGGATATTCCTCTTACAGTTACAAGCATGTCATCAATTTTGCTTTGGTATTGAACAAGAAAGAATATCATCGTTTGCACGAATGATCCCTAATTCCTCATTACCAGTCAACTCTTAGTCTATATTAAATCACGTAGTTGTGGAAAAGCGATCCTCTTAATAGTTAAGTATTAATAGAATTTAAATGATATTAATTAATTTGAAGAATATTTATTTTAGGAATTCTTAAAAAATCCACTCTCAACTCAATTTTCTATTTATTTCAAATTCAAGAGGAATTTGATAATCCGCCAGTACTAAAAAAGTCGTTATAATTTTGTCACAAAATTATGTAAGGGTTGAAAAGTTTCGGCTTTATTTTTTTTTCGTAGTTTTCTTTGAAGTTTCTACAAGTTTAAATTTAAAATGAGGACGGTTTAAATGTCTCCATGTTTTTGTGCCTCCATCTTTCTCTATTATTTTCAAAGTTCAAACAGTCAATTCGAACCGCTCAACCTAACTTCCATACTAAAATATATTTGGAGACCCAATTTTATATTTTTAGGAATTTTTTTAGATAGATAAAAAAAATACTGTTTTTAGATGGTTCAGATTTACTGATTTTGTACCTATCTAAGAAAATAGTAAAAAAATTCCTAAAAATATAAAATTTGGTCTCCAAACATATTTTAGTATGGAGGTTAGATTGACCGGTTTGGATCGACTGTTTGAACTTTGAAAATAATGGAGAAAGATGGAGACATGATGGAGACACAAAAACATGGAGGCATTTGAACCCTCCTCATTTAAAATTAAGTTATATTATTAAAAAAAAAGGACCACTTGCCCGAATTTAATATTTGAATTTCTGAGGTATAAGATGTATATTTCATAATTCTAGTTATGGTCTTTTGATGGGACCATGAAGATGACTTTCAGAACTTGTGAAATTAATTTTTACGGACACTAGGAAGAAAAGTTAAGTTAGAAAGAAGTTACTGACAAAATAAGCCAATGAAATATGTGAAAATTGAGGGGCTTTTTTTTTTTTTATCCTTTCACCCTTTAATAACTCAAATTTTCTTGACATCGTATAATTTTTCTAGTTATTTGGGTTTAATAAAAAAAATTGAAGAAAAATAATTTAATAATAGAGGAGACTAGTTATCCTCTTTCTTTTTTCATTATTTTTTTGAAAAGCATTTTGAAGTACAATTAAAAGCAAGCATATAACAATAAATTTCAGATAACCATTTAGATATGGGTTTCCAAAACGAATAAAGCAGGTGAGGTCATCAATGTGTGTTTCTGTTTTGTACAATTGGCTACATGCCAAACTGTAAGTTGCAAGGTTCACCCATGCTGTCATAGTGTCATGCATGTTTTACTGATGTAGACACGCAAAACAAAGTTGTTAATTATGGTAAAGATGCTTTAACTAAGTGGGTGGCTCCGCGTACCGCGTTGACTCTCAAAATGTTGCATTTAATAGTTCGGTGCGCTATTACCTCATCCTCCTTGCGGACCTTGCCGCACCTATGCATCTGATGGAAGCTATATATGTTTCGTCAGGTAAACTTAATTTAAACCGTCAGATTTCACTAAGATGTTCTTATTAATAAATAAAAAAATGATTTTCCATCACGTAGCGTATGAGACGAATGGTGTAGCGAGTGGGAGAACAATGAATGCGACCCCAGCTACAGAAAATCAATCCCAAAATACTCGGAACTGGACCATGAAGGGATCTGTGTCGCTATGTGGCTGAATAGGAGCATGCCAAATGTTTTAATGGAGAATGGTTAATGAACGGGGCTTTCCGCCTTCGGCCGTTTGATCTGGTTAACTGAATGACAGAAGGGATTTAGGGCCGTTGGATTCAATATAAGTGTTTCCCCTTATTATTGTTGCTTGTGTTATCCCGTGTACACAGCTTCGGATCAGGTGAGATATCTGATAGAATTAGATTAGATCCGAACTATTTAATTTAAGTTTGTATGAATTATTAAGAATCACCTTGAAAAACAGTGCTTTTGCTCCAATCTAAAGATAGTAAAAATATATAAGTTTTTCACCTTGAAGATATTCGGATTATGTTGAGCAGTTCAGATTAATTGTCTGAATTTTAGAAACAGACGTAATAATGTGAAATGTGATTGAAACATTAGGAACATGAGATTGTTTCGAATCCCATATATATTAAAAAATTATTTTGAATTATCTTCCAATCTACTCGTATGGTAAAAAAAAGCAAGAAACTGTGACTGGACACTTGATTAAAAAAGCATTGTAGTCCGTTCTATAAAGAATTTGCATCATCTGCATTATTTTATAAAGGAATCTTTTAAGTTAATGTATATGGACCATCAGATCAGCTTTAAGATCTGTGCAGATTAAATCCATACTAATATAAAAAATCTCATACATTATAGGCGAGAGCCGAATGGACTTCATTTACAATCAGACAATCCATATACATTAACTCAAAAGTTTTGATGCTCTTTTGTGTTAATGCAGATGATGAATCAGGCTGAACAGCAATTATGAAAGGGTTGCAAACTTTAAATTCAATCATACAAACTTCAAAATGATCTGACATTATTTAATTTTTCATGTTTTTAACCAATACCTAATAGTATAGATTTGTCGGATCGTTTTAAATAAATCTAAACCGCCCATTTCATTTTGAACGGTTCATACCAGGGTGAACTCAGTACGCGTTTTCTCAGCAAATACCATTTTTCCTGTTAAAGAAATCTACTGCACATTTCCCTTTTAAAATTCACTAGATGCTTTGTGTTGCGGCTACGCCGCAACCGTTATTTTTCATAAATGAAGGTGTACATGGATGTGAGCTTATTGTTGTTGTTGTTATTTTAATTGAGTAGCTTTAGTTCTATTGATTTTGTTTTCAACACATGTCAATTCATGACTTATACAAAAGAAGGTGAACAACATGCATTCAAAGTTTAACAGATTAAGATTTTTATTAACACAAAACCTTGATCTAATTTTTTCTTAAAAACATAATAGAATTGAACCTCGTGCAAAACCAGAGGAAGCTCCACAATATGCAAATTGTAAATTATATTTACATGTAAAATGGATTGCAAAATAAATAAATTTACAATTTCTCTACCTGAGCTATTTAGTACATACCTTCCATGTGCTGGTATAGACCAACTATACACATTTTTATTTTTGTTGTTCAATTTAACATATATCATAAGTACCACTAAATACTAACTACTAATTATCTCAGTTATCTAT
Source organism: Carex pumila (assembly GCA_033356055.1). Lineage (NCBI taxonomy): Eukaryota > Viridiplantae > Streptophyta > Magnoliopsida > Poales > Cyperaceae > Carex > Carex pumila. The sequence goes on along the minus strand of JARJHM010000008.1, from coordinate 195,414 downwards.
TTTCTGGAAACACATACCAAGAGCTCCATCGGCAGAACTCGAACAGTGAAGCACTGCAAATTCACTATCTTGAGGCATTCTAGGGGTGTTCAGCAGTTTTGCTTGTTGTATCTCTCTGTCAATCTCAGGAGACAGAACCGAGGATTTGTGCAACAGCCTAACACAATGTAAGTTCAATTTTCCACACAATGTCGTCCGACTTCAAAACAGGATATAGGTTTGTAGTGGGTCCAGTGCATTTGGGCTTTGTGGGCTCAGTGGCAGCATGGCATTTTTAAATTTATCTGTAGTACGGACCAATCCGCACTATGCATGGGTATCATAGCCTCACTCACTTTAATTTAAATTACTTATATGACACAGTAAGACATCCTTATATTGAAGGTTAGAGGAAATTCAATGGATAACAATAAGAGGTAAGAATCTTTCCATCAAAGAATTAGAGGAAAATATTTCTTTTATCAATATTATTTATTCAGTACCAATATAACAACTAATACTACCTAGAATGTACATTAACTCAATATATCATATAGATAGTATATTGGACCCTACCAGCATTAGCAAACTGAATCCTATCAATTAATTAAATAAAAAGTTCATGTAAATTTAAAAGAACTTTACTTTATTATTAATCCAATCAGTGCTGACTGAAATAAAAACCTCAGAAAGCAAGCACTGAGTTACTGAGGAGAAGAACACCCAATAAACATAAAGGCAAAGTTGTAAATTTCTAGAAATTTTAGCTATATGTATAATGTCCCACTTTGCTATATGTTGGGTGCTAGTTGCAAATATCAGAAGATGGTGCTGGGTGCTAAGTTGCTATCTGGGAATTTGACTACGGTTCAGGTATTGCTTGCAAAGGCCAAAAACATGAAGATGACTAGTATATGTGATATACAAAATCTACACTCCAAAAGGGCATTCATTTAGAGCTGTTAATAGATAGGATTCAGATCAGCTCCTAGCATGATTGTGGAACCAAATCCAAATCCATACCCATTATCTTAGCAGATTTCAAATCAAATTCACAACGGTTTAAGATTATATTTTAGATTTAATATTATAATGTGTAAATAACATAATAAGCATGACATAGTAAGACATCCTTCTATTAAAGGTTAGAGAGAACCAATACAAAACTGAATGTACTCCAAAGAATTGGAGAAAGGGAGACCTTGAAATCTTGAACGGTGGAGATGAAGAGGAGCAGTACAGATGCTAATGATAATGCAAGAATCATTTAAACCTGCATTGTCAACAAACAAATAATCAAAATCAGAAAAACATTTCAGTTCCTAAAACAAAACTGAAGGAATTTTTTATTTTGTAGAACAATAATTTGTGGGGATGCTTTTAATCAATTTGTCATTCAAATGGATGATTTGTTGTGTGAATTCATCTGTACTGTCTGATCAAGGATAATTTGGGAGTTTTCAAAAGTCTTCAATCTTCAAACTGGAGATCAATTCCAATTTCTTTCACTCTAGGAAAGCTCCTGTACAGAACCACAAATCATCTTTCTTCCCTAATCAGATTATCATGCCTCCAAAATGTCACTGTTGAGGTATTAGATAAAACACTCAATAAAAATGTAGCAATAATTTGACGGATAAGATGAAGGTAACTGTTCCAGAGTTTCGAATTTAATATGTTAGAATTTTGAACAAACAAAATTGAAGATTTCTAGTCGTTCATGTATTACTGTACTGAAAAGTCTAGTACTGTTGTAGAGCTAAGTGGTATACTAGAATAAAGACAAGGAATTAACACAATGACACGATATCAACACATATAATACGTTACGGACAAGGCAATATGTAGAAAATATCTTAGACAAGATGCATAAATAAAATATATATTTTGACAAAATAATTGCAAAATCAGCACTGTGCATACCTTAAAGGGGTAATCTTGCGTCAGCATTTGTGTAGGCATGATATTTTTGTTCAATAAGTGCGGAGAGTTTCACAAAGGCCTGAAAATAACTTCTTATCAATTAATGATAAGAAACTGTTATTCTGAAGCTAAATGATACAGTGCAGAACCAACCGTTGTACCAGTAGTCATATTTCTGCTGCTCTTGAAAGACAATATGATGGTACTGTTTAGGTAGACATTAATAATTATGGGAATTGACGCTACACGTGCTTATTTGAACTTGAGTGTTGTAGGACCAAGTGGAACTGGTTTTTATTTGTAAGCAGCAAAACTCAATGAATTGAAAATTGATCTAAAAAAAATAGAGATTGACATACAAAGAGATAATGACTCACTACCATATATCTCTTTGGATCACTTATATTGACAACAGAGAAAACACCTATATAAGTATTTCATGAACATGCAAAACTTACACTATTTAGGATTTCTGTAAATTTTACAGCACATATTCCACTGGCAGAGATCTCAGAGCCAGTTACTCTAAAGAAGTACGGGGTAAAAATTGACACTGGAACAATAGAAATGCTTAACACAATTGCCCGTTACAAAGAGGTAAAATGTACATTTCCTCCTGATGTAGTGTTTATTCATAAATTATTCTTTGTAAATCCCTAACATTTGGTTACCATTTGATTTAAAACTGGCATTGATGCTGTTAATTACTGAAATCATAGAGAAATACCCATTAATTCTTCTCAATTGAACTAATACCACTATGAAAGTATTTCCTGCTGGTGGTAATAGTAACTCGAGTTACTGATTGAGTGAGAGCAGTGTTCAGGAATAAGTTGGAATCAATAGAAACAATGTATGCAATTGCCTAAACCAATGGTAATGTGCAGCGGTGTATTGAAGAGGGACTTACTGATTGAGGGATAAGAAGACCGACGAGGCAAAGAGAGAGCGACGACGAGCGAAGCAGCAATGTAGGAGATCGCCGATAGACAAGGCCGATGAGAGAAAACTGAATCGAGAAAAGGGACTAAGTGAGGGTGGTTGAGAGAAGAGACCTGGATGGCGGAAATGAAAAGAAGAGGCATGGCGGTGAAGAAGAAGGCAGGCGGTACCCAAATAGGAGGAGACACGCGGCAAAGAGGTGAAGGAGAGAGCTCTGAGAGGGCGGTGAAGCAATTTGAATGGTTAGATTAACACTGAGATACGGTTTGAAGAAAAGTATTTTGTTGTTTACGTAAGATGACATCAGCCTGGATGATCTGAGCCGTCTAATAATGATCAAAGGGTAAGGAGTGGGGGTGCTACTGTTCCTCGCTACAGTAACACCCCATTCTCCTTTTATGATTTATAATTAGGATCGTCTAATCTGGAAAAAGAAAAGAGACCAAATACCATTTTTTCAGCAATTACAGTACAAACTTCCATAATCCGGAGGTTGACTGGTATTGTAGGTATGTTTGATTAATTGTAGTGTAAGAAGTGGACTAGGGAACCAGGTTCGATTGAATCAAATTCGATAATGTTAGATTAGAATAATATGATATGTATATTAAGATTCGTGCATATTAAATGCACACAAATCTCGATGCGTATTGAATGGCTTCAATTGTCTATCGGATTAAATTTGATCTAATACTCGTCGGATGTCCTCCTGCTTTGCGGAGTAAACTTCTTACTTCACATTTAAGTTCTCAAATGAGTAAAGAGTCTGGCTAGTATGATAGCAGTGTTATTTCATCATATATAAATACCATCTCCAAAATCTATCGAATCAATTTCAAACGATGAATCCAAACCGTTCAAACCCATCTATTTCATTAGTTGTGCATTACACACAAAATTTATAATTTTTTGAAATTATTTAGTATCGAGTCAAGCGGTCAAATACGTGAGTTTTTAAATTAATTTTAATACATTTATTTTTTAACATTTTTGACCGCTTGATTTGATACTAAAATAGCTAAAAAAAATTGCATGTAAACGTATTACTTATAAAGTAAATCAGTTTGAATTAGTCTTTTAAAATCTATCTAATCAATTTTGTAGTTTGTGTCATATGACGCCAATGTAATACTAACCGGACTCCTTACTCTCCACTTATTTTATCTATAGAGTTCCGGTCATAAACACATACTTATTTTTTAATATTTTATTCTTTCAAAGTTCAAACAAATGAATTGTAACCATAATTTAAATTGTCAAATAAAATATAAAATATAGTATAAAAAGTGCGTAGGATAAAATGAGCAACCTAATCTTCTTCTTGAATTTGACTTGTCTACGCTGTTTGATTGAATTTGATTCGTCTATGCCTGATTGAATAATCAGCTATCCGAAACAAAGCTTTTGTTATTTTCAAACGAAAATGGAGAAGCTATCAGATTGGGACGTGACAGGATTCTCCAAGTGAGCTAGCTATAGTGCACAGGCCTATCAGAGGAGTGAGAGAGACCTCTCGTCAATCAACACTCACTCCTTTCTTCTCAAATTAAAAGAAATATAATTTGTACAAGTTTTTTTACTTTTTGTTCGTCTTTCCTCTGCCGGGTTAGGCAAAATGTCCAATTGCATTATCGAATTCGAATTTTGCTCAACTACGGACTTCTTTTCCCAAAAAAAAAAAATTATTAGAAGAGGATGGATTATTTTTTTTCGATCAAATATATTGATTCGGTCACATCGGATATCTACCCGAACCGAATAAATAGTTCGGTTATAATAATTTTATAGATTGAAGCGTGTCTTCGGCACATAAAATGCGAAAACTATTAAGAAAAAATTATTAATTTGACTTTAATAGAGGCTATAATCCGCATGCCCTCTCTTCTCTTTTCTTTTCTTTCTTCTACCTAAGTCCTCTTAAGGAAATGTCAATAAGACCAAATTGGTTCAGTTTCATTGATTTTTTATTTGCTCCTATTAATTTTTCATACTATAGACGTTCTATTAATTAATAATTTCATGAATTAAATGTACGGTTATATTTTTGTTTTATATTTTAAATAATGGACCGTACACAAGTTTTTAGTGTACATACCGTGATCCTAGAGTGCCCGTGATTCCATGAACATATAATTAATATGACAATCAAAAAATATATATAAACCTGTTTTATTTAATGAAAAATAATATAATTAAGACAACTAGTTTACTCCCTAGTCTAACCACTCTGAATTATTAGAAGAGGATGGATTATTTTAGTTTTATAAATTTGAGAAAAAAATTGGTCTCATTTTTTACAAACATGAGGATCCATAAAAATACTAATCAGTTTAGCAAAAGTTGAAATTTCTTTGCCGTATTTGGTAGTGTGACTGTGAGCTGCCACTATATATGGATGTAGACAGGCACTAATTGATTGCAATTAGGCATGATTTGATGAAAATGAGGTGGTCTAGATAGACAACTTTATCTTCAATGAATAGTTAATATTCAACTATAAAATAAGCCTACTGTCAACAAATAACGACAACCATAGTATGCTAATCTTGTAAAAGTATACCTACAAAATGGCTAAGTATAATTCAGACTTCAGAGTCAGCCAAAGAAAAGGAAAATACGCAACCAAAAGGAATTTGATTCTCCTTCCACAACAAATATAATCTGCTACTGCAAGTCACCATCCCACTTCCAAAGTTTCCATGCTGTTAACGAATCCGGGTCCTCTCATATAATGCACCGTTCGGAGTTTTGATTCGACTATTCAATTAGAATTCGCATCAATTCAGCTCGAGTTATGTAATTTAAGAACTTATGATGGTCATTTGACCTTCGTTTTATATATATATATATATATATATATATATGTTTTGGCTAATATGCTATGGGTAGCTAAGAGGCCTCCATGCTACAGCTCGGATTTCGAGTTTTTAAAATCCTAACCGTCGATCCGAACCGTTCATCTTATTCTCCATATTAATATGTGCTTGGAGACCAAATTTTACATTTTTCTGAATTTTTTTACTATATATTAAGCCACTTTGAAAACCGCTGATCCAACGGTAGTTTCTGGTTTTACTGTTGGGGTAAGCCACTGTTGGATCAGGGATTTTCAAAGTGGCTTAATAAATAGTAAAAAAATTCAGAAAAATGTAAAATTTGGTCTCCAAGCACATATTAATATGGAGAACAAGATGAACGGTTCGGATCGACCGTTAGGATTTTGAAAACTTGAAATCCGAGCCGTAGCATGGAGGCCTCTTAGCTACCTGTAGCACCGTAGCCACGTCCTATATATATATATATATATATATATATATATATATATATATATATAGGAATATGCTAGCATGCTATGCATAGCATAGAACCCCTCCATGCAACGGCTTAGATTTCGAGTTTTCAGAATCCTAATGGTCGATCCGAACCGTTCATCTTGTTCTCCATATTAATATGTGTTTGGAGATCAAATTTTATATTTTTTGAAATTTTTTTACTATTTCTTTAGATTTATTGAAAATCGCTGTTTTCAGCAAATCTGTACCATAAAAAAATAGCGATTTTCAATAAATCTAAAGAAATAGTAAAAAAATTCCAAAAAATGTAAAATTTGGTCTCCAAACACATATTAATATAGAGAACAAGATGAATGGTTCGGATCGACCATTGGGATTTTGAAAACTCAAAATCCAAGCCGTTGCATAGAGGAGTTCTATGTTATGCATAGCACGCTAGCATGTTCCTATATATATATATATATATATATATATATATATATAGGAACATGCTAGCGTGCTATGCATAACATAGAACTCCTCTATGCAACGGCTTGGATTTTGAGTTTTCAAAATCCCAATGGTCGATCCGAACCATTCATCTTGTTCTCCATATTAATATGTGTCTGGAGATCAAATTTTATATTTTTTGGAATTTTTTTACTATTTCTTTAGATTTATTGAAAATCGCTGTTTTCAGCAAATCTGTACCATAAAAAAACAGCGATTTTCAATAAATCTAAAGAAATAGTAAAAAAATTCCAAAAAATGTAAAATTTGGTCTCCAGACACATATTAATATGGAGAACAAGATGAACGGTTCGGATCGACCATTAGGATTTTGAAAATTCAAAATCCAAGCCGTTGCATAGAGGGGTTCTATGCTATGCATAGCACGCTAGCATGTTCCTATATATATATATATATTTATGTATATATATATATTTATGTATAATTTTTTATATAATTTAGAATAAAATGTTATACTACTATAAAATTGATACACATTTTTGCACAAAAAAATTATATGATTGAAAAATAAATTTAATTCCTATAATTTGAAAGTCTTACTCCGTCTTTATATATAACGAATGAATCGGATTGAAAACTTAAAAATTGAGAATTTGAGATACCTTAGGTGATTTTGAATTCTGCAGTTAAGCTGTTTTAGGCCTTCTAGTTTTTTAAAGAAGGCTAGTGGTATCCCAACCAATTTTTTGATTTTATTTTTCTAACTATCTTATTAATTAATAATAGCAAACAGTAACTTTTACCTATCAGAAAAAAAAAAATGTCTCAATGATTAACGATTTACGATTATGTACCACGCATAATAAAAGTGGTCGACATGTGGACACGCCTGTCGATCTATGATTAATTATATATTTTATATTATTAAATATTTTATAAATACGGTCTTAGATGTTTAAATATTAATTAACTATAAACACTACAATACTAACAATATGTTTATTGTGTACAATTTTAAAAACTTTCTATTACAAATTTAACTAATTGTATTTCAAGTGCAAATTTATATGTGTATATCATACATAAACATTGTCACGCTATATAAGCAGGGGTAGATTCATATTGGCTCATGGTAAATAAGTTGCTCTATTTTGAATTTTGAAAATAGATTTTCGGATATACAGTTACTGGTCTCTTATCCTACTCTGAAATAATTTTACCTTAACTTGTTGAGCCAAAATCTCCAACCGAAAATCTTTATTTTTTTCCTTTTTTTTCGCAGCACTAAACACTTATTTTTATATGTTTTATAATTTAATTAAGTAGCTCAGATTTCTGAATCTTATTATTTTTCTTCCTTGGACGTTGGAGAAGTTCTCTTTCTCATACGCAATTTGCACATCACTTTCTCTGCTCAACCGCTTAGGGCCTCAGGCGCTCCTCTGTTCCTCCTTGTCTCCTCCGCTCAAGCGATTTGCTTAGCGTAATACTCTGCTCAGCCAATTGGTAAGAGTTGACCCTAATTTTTTTTTACTAATCTGTGAATTGAGATTGAAATTGAATGGATTGTCAACTAGTAAAACCGTAAGAGTTAACTCTATTTTTTTATTATGTGAGAGAATATTATTGTTATTTTTTATGTAGTATTTTATTAACTAATGAATTTAAAGTCGATTTGTTCTACCCAACATAAATCTTGAGTACACCCCTATAAGTATCTAGTTGTACAAAGTTTAAACATTTGTTAGTGCACAATTGGCATCTGCTTAGAATATTACATATTAGTTAACAACTAGATTATTGTTAGGGACCACAGGTTCTTTCTTCAGGTTTTAGTTTTACAGTGTCATATAAATTTATGAATAGTTTGGACGGTGGCATTTGATTGTCTAGGGTAAAATTAATAGTACTAGCCTACTAGGCAGCACATTTTCTTTTTATGTTATTAGATTTATTTGGTTATTTGGGTAGTTGGGACCGGTACCACCAAGGCACCTTTTCTTTGTTGTAATTTTGGTTTTCCTTAATGATTGCAACGGGTGGCTTGCTACACATAATATATGTATATATATATATATGAGGAGGGATCGGATGACACTGTTTTTTGGTAACATCAGATGACATCGTGCATTTTCAAAGTTTTCAAAGTCCAAATAGACGATCCAAACCGTTCAACATAATTGATATGTTAAAATGTGCTTGCAAATCAAATTTTACATTTTTTATAATTTTTTTAATATTTATTAAGTATTTAACAAAATCACTATATTCAGACCGTTGAATTTTTGTACCCATCTTAATAAATAGTAAAAAAATTTAGAAAAATGTAAAATTTTATCTGCAAGCATATTTTGACATATCCATCAAGTTGAACGGTTTGGATTGACTATTTGGACTTTGAAAATGCACGGTGTCATCTGATGTCACTAAAAAACGGTGTCATCCAATCCCTCCTCTATATATATAGATAGATAGATAGATAGATAGATAGATAGAAGCAAGGCGGAGCCAGATTTTCTGACTATAGGGATTAATCATATAAAATTTTTATGCTGCGAGGATCAATTTATAGTATCCGTAGCATTTTATTCTAGATTATATAGGAAACTGTATATAAATACAATTTTTTTTTAAAACCCATTAGCTCTTATTAGTCCCTCCGTCTCTGGATTGACGGTTGAGTCAAGTTTGTACTTATATTAAACTGTCTCACTATATTCTTAATTTTTTTTTTTTAAAAAAAGAGCATGTCTCTCAGGAGTGTTAATGGGTATGATACGGATTGAGTGGAGACATTTTCATACTCGTATCCGTTATGATAACGAAGAAAAATCTTTATCCTTATCTGGCTTTTCAAATACGATATGGGTAGGATAAATGGATAAAAAATGCTTTTGACATTTCAATATATGTTTTCGATAAAATATTTTTCAAAACAAGAAAAAAAATAATAATGAATACAATTTGTATTATGAAGATTTATTGTATCATTATCATCTTCATACAAATACATATTTATATATATAATTTTATTTTTAAAAATTATAGTGTACAGAAATAGCTAAGATAACAGAAAAAGAAATCATTACTCTTATTCATACTTAATAAATTATTGATAAATTATTGAGAAAAAAAATTATTCTTATTTGTATTTTTAATACAATACATATCAAATAAACGGATAAAAAGATGGCATTGACACCCCTACCGTCTCTCTATAGAAATTGAGCCGAGCTACACTAGATACATCATACATGGTTTTGTGTATGGGCAGAAGTGGCGTGCACAATTTTGTTTGTATCTGTTTGCTTTTATTGTTTAAGTTAGAGACAGTAAAATTTTCAAATTATGAGAATCACAGGTAAATAAAAGTTAATTATCTAAAATTCTCAAGTTAAATTTAGAGCTAATTTTGCACAATTATAATATTTTGCTCTAATATGTACAGTTAATGATGTATAAATGTAAAAGATTTGATGTAAAAATGGGAATCGATTAATTCTATTATTTCAACATGGATCTGCCAAAGTAGTAGGCGACCTAACATCATTTTCTTCAGAAATTATTTTTTAGGTGATTCTTAACTTGCACCATGAAGTTTGTTCATTCTTGAAAGAATTTAATATGAATGGTTTAATATCAAATGATAATTGGTTTAGTTCATAATTATAATTTGTATATGAATGGAGAGGGTATTAGAAAATTGCAAAGTAGGAAAAGAGAACAGGAGATATTTCTCAGGCAGCGAATCGGCCTATTTATACTTTGTTTTTCTTTTAATTTGATTATGAAATTCAGAGCATAATAGTTTTTATTTTCTAAAATGAATAGGAATATATATTTGTTCTAATTTAATTCAGTGTGATAATGTGCATAGAGCATCTGCATCTCTAAAACTCAACAGGATTTCTAAATAAATGTTAACTACTTTTTAGAAATTATGGTTTTTAAAATTTTTAACTCTCACATTTCTGAAACTCATTAGAGTTTCTATTAAGCCACGTCAGCAACAAATTAAAAATAAGAAACAATTTGAGCTAATAATTTGGCCAACATAGAGTTTATAAACAATTTCTTAATAAAAAACTTTCTTACATAATTTCTAAATAAGAAACTCTCTCACATCTCTGAAACTGAATTAGAAACTGCCACGTCAAATTAGAAACTCTAATAGTTTTAAAAATATAGATGCTACAAGGGACTTCAGTTCGGATGAGTAAATTTTAAATATTTAATGACGAATGTTTGATTAATTCGCTAATAATTTGTTGATATTATAAGATACTCTTAACAGCTATCACATTTCACATCATTATTAAATATAACATTATTTGGTCCAATAGTCCAATTATAATTTGATGACCAAAACGAATAGCAGCAAGTCCAAATACCCTCCTAGACTCCTAGTAATGAAATCAATTGGTCTGACCAGGTTCGCTGTTTCGATTTTCGTAAAGAAGAGTATGTCACAGTCACTGACCGATGAACATTGTTCGTTAATGACTCGTTACATTATTTATTTCATGATCTGTGGAACGGAGAATTTGGGAAATGTATTAATTCCGGGGAGATGCTATTACGCAAAACAAGGACATTGTTTTCAGGCTCTATTGCCTCTTGGTCAACAAATTATTTACAAGTAATTTTGATCGTCATGGTCTCGTACTCTCGTGGAGACCAGATCTAGTCTCCTACCTATCGCGAAGACTCGAAAATTGAGACCACATCCTGGTAAAAATTGAATTGTAGTATGTTTCAATTTGGACGGTGTATAAACATACAATTAAATCTTTCTTTCTTTATCTGACTTTTCTAAGATAGAAATACATTAAATCTGACTTTTTTTTTTATCTTCTTTTTCTTATCTTGTTTACGGAATTCACGTGGACAGAAAATTTTTGTCATTAAAATTCATCCTTTTATTCAGAGGTGAAGCTAAATTTTCGAACTATGTGAACAATTATATATATATATATATATATAGAGATGGACTTGGGTGAGACGCGAAGTATACGCCCTTTGTACTTCACGCCGTATTTTCATTTTGAAAGTCAAAACGACCGATCCGAACCGTTAAATGTTTAATCCATATTGAAATGTGCTTGGAGACTAAATTTTACATTTTTTGAAAATTTTTTACTATTTATTAAGCATTTTTGAAAGTTGCTGTTTTGCTGTGAACAGTAAAAAACAGTAAAATTTTCTGGACCATCAGATCAGCGACTTTCGAAATTGCTTAATAAATAGTAAAAAAATTTTAAAAAATATAAAATTTGGTCTCCAAGCACATTTCAATATGGAGATCATGTTGAGCGGTTTGGATCGGTTGTTTGAATTTTCAAAATGGCTAAACTATAACGTGGAGCACCAAACGCGTATACTTCGCGTCTCACCCAAGTCCATCTCTCTCTCTATATATATATATATATATATATATATATATATATATATTTGTATAGAATAGAGATCAATTTGACAGTACTATGATATTTTACTATAATTTATATAAAAAATTATATATAAATACAAAAAAAAATTAAAAATGGAGTCAGTTTACGTCCTCTACTATATTCTTATATCTGTCTCTGCATTTATTGATCTATAATTTGAACGATCATAATTAAAGTATGAGTTTGTCTTTTTAAAATCTTATACACTTTTTATTTCAAATATAACTGTTCAAATTGTAAATGGATGAGCGGATATGTTAGCAGGAATTTCCTGTCCATGTATGCAGGAGCGAAAAAAGTAATTAAATGAGCTTTTGTTTTTATTTTATCCTTGAAGAAAAGTAATTAAATGGGTGGTAATTACTTTTTTACCAGAAAAGAGGGGGAATGGCCGATGCGGCATGGGGGATGGGGGATGGGGGATGTCATTGACTCGCATTAAGTCGAACACCAAAGTCAAGAAAATAAGTAGCAATGCCGGTTGGTGCACGGTACTGATAAAAGCAGATATTGTTATTATACGGAGATGTGCTATGGAAATTGGAAGTTGTTTTTAATAGGTGGAAGGAAGGGGAATGGAATAAAAGAGGAGGAGGTAATAAAAAACTATTTAAACAATTTTGACTGATCCACAAACATTTGTCCCCGCGTAAATCCAAATAATATGGCCAGTTTTTCAAAACTTACTGCGACAGAATAAGGTTTGCTGACCCCTCATTAAATGAATGGATTCCAGGTAGGCATCATCCTTTTTTTCTATATTACTATTAGGGTCCACAGCCACTTGTAACTTACTAACTTGTTTGGAGTTTTTCAGTTCTTTGTCCTATTTTTTTATATAAAAAAGGAACAAAAATATATATACTTTTTGGTTCGGAATAGTTAACAAAAGAAAATTATTATTTTTTAAGCATGAATTGAGAATAAATTTCTTCTGAAGTAGAAATTTTTACTGTAGTGTTAAATCTTGAGCTAGAAATTTTCTTGCTCGTCAAGTCTCTTGATAAGCTTAATTTAAAATGAGGAGGGTTCAAATGCACTCAAATTTTTGTGCACCCAAATGCATTCTATCTTAAAATTTTTTTTTTTCCGTTTTCAAAGTCTGAATAGTCAATCCGAACCGTTAGATGCAATTTATATATTAAGATGTGCTTGGAGACCAAATTTTACATTTTTTGAAATTTTTTTACTATTTATTAAGCCACTTTGGAAATCGCTGATTTTACATTTTCTAGACCATTGGATCAGCGATTTTTCAAAGCGGCTTAATAAATAGTAAAAACATTCCAAAAAATATAAAATTTGGCCTCCAAGCACATCTTAATATATAGATCGCATCTAACGGTTCGGATTGACTATTCAGACTTTGAAAATGGAGAAAAAAAATAGGGTGCACAAAAATTTGGGTGCATTTCAACCCTCTTCATTTAAAATATATTGAATTGGCTTTTAAGAATGAATCTAAATTATTGGCACCGATCTTCAATGTATTTACATACAAAAATTTTATAAAATTTTGAATTAATTTAATATTAAAGTAAAGTAGTAAAAGAATAATAAAAAATTAATTAATTAAAATTAACTTACAATTTGCAAACTATTTTTTCGTCCGCTAACTTTATACTGTTTAATATTTAAAAAAAAGTACATGTAAATACATCGGATAGCCCATCTCGCGGATCTTCAAAACATCGGTCACCAAAATAAAACACGGTTTGGATTCTTCGTTGTAAAACCGATTAAGTAAATTTTACAGTTAAGCTCATCAGAAAACTTGATGAGTTAATTTAAAAACATTAATTCTATTTCTATGAACGCACAGTTATTTGCACATGAACGCACAGTTATTTGCTTTGAAATATGATACGAAGAAACTGAAATTAACTAGAGATGACGAGAGAGTGAATGTGACTTAAGAAGGTACACGCTTTATTTTATTATTTTCTTCTGACATGATAAGCCGGGCAGAGAAAATAAATATGGAATTTTGGCATAAATTGTTCGTATGGGAGAAGACACTTGTTTCATAGAATCCGGTTCTTCATGACACGGACTTGTCAAGCATGTAGCATACTTGAAATCTTGAATGATTGCGAAATGCAATAATTATAAGGCTATGGTTAGAATAATAAGGACTAAAAGCAAGCGAGGATAAAAAATATTTTTTATCGCTAGCAAACAAAAAAGAGCTATCTTGTTGTTTTTCAAGTTTTATCATCCAATCAAACATAATTCAGATTTTTTTTTTGTACGCATGTCAAATTGTCAATTACTGATCATAATAAAACATCAAATATGGAAGCGAAAGTTGAAGACAGTATTATAAATTATCATACATAGATGTCAAATATTTAATAATAGGGAAACTTAAATGATGTGAAGAAAATAACAACAGAGAGAGAAAATAAATAGTTAACATGAATCTATCCTGGTATACGAGGATAACAAAGGAATTATGTCATTGTAATACCTCTTAGGCGAATATAATTAATTAAAAATTAACATATGTAAATTAAATTGTAAAGTCATTCAAACTAGCAATATATAGAGAATGAAATATCATATGTGATGTGATTTGACAAAAATATCGTGACTTAGTTACGTTATGTGATCATTTTTTTTTACGTGATGTGAAAGCGATCAAAATAGTGGTGGACAATCACGTTATGCGAATGATCACGTTATTTGTGGTTAGACTGTTACCACACGTGACTAGGCACATTTAATTATTGTTTTCAAATTTTAAATTAATTTATTGAAAATAATAACAAAATATATTTAAAAATATAAAACTATTATAAATAACAAAACGTGATGTAACGTAACTAAAATGATAGAAAAACAGTCACGTCACATGACACACAAATTAAAACACGTAATCGATACACGTGAAGATTACCTTGACTAATTTTCTTATCTAGTAATACACAAAGACAAAACAAATCATAAGACTCTTGGTACTCTTCTAAATATTACTCTCACTACTCAAAAAATTACTTGATTTACCGTTGAGAAATTATAAACTATAACATATTTCTAATGGATATGTTATGTTGGAAATACATTTATTTAAAAAGTGTCAACGGCCATAATATTTTGAAAATTTAAGTTGCAGATAGTTTTCTATTTTTAGATAAGTCATGTATTATATAATTTATATTCCAAGAAAATTGAAACCGGTTAATTAGTTATTTATGAAACGATCTGTATAATTGATAGTATATTTTCTATCAACAATAGATATATGTAATAAATGCCTTTTATATTCACAAAAATTAATACGTCTTCAACTTAAAAGCTAAAGAATACATGCATGATTTTATATTACATTTGGACAAAATTTAATATTAGTTGTTATTACACAAATAGTTTTTGCTTTGCAGGTTCGAAATTTAATTAAAATTTAATTAATAAATATTTAAAGTTGAAAAGACTTAACTTCTAATTTGGAAAAAACAAATTATTAGTTGTTGCGATAAAAGTTTGTTGTCCATTTTCTAAAATGAATTATTGGCATCCACAAATTGGTTACATTTCTGTTCTTCAAACCAACAAGTAGTTGTAGCGATATCTACGGAAATGAAATCTGCTCATATTTTTTTTTGTGAACAGTAATCTTGCTATTTTTACTATTTCGAATTTAATTGTTTAATTTTTTTTTGGAACAGATTTTAAAGTAATTTTTTTCAAAAATTTTCTGTACACGTATCTCAAAATAATTTAATGACTGAATTTAAAAAAAATAAAGATAGCAAAAATACTTTTTATAAACGAGAATAACAACAGATTTTGATCCATATCTACTTGGGGTTTGTATTATCCGGTCAGTGCCGCTCATACAAATTCTGCTGGAGGAAGCACACAGAATCGGAGAACATTTGAGCGTAGTTGCAACTTGCAACTTTTGCTTTTTTTTTTCAAGTTCGCTTAATTATCACATCTGTGACTGTGCATAGAGTCGCAACTTTGCAAGTATGTGGTTCAAAGCGTTAAAGAGGTCAAAACTTAGGAATCATGGGGAGTCCAATGACAATCGAACAGAATTCTGTTCTAACCAGTTCATAGCCATGAGATCCGTAATAGGGAAATAGTGCGCACGCATCTTGATGCAAGTTGATGGCTTTAATCTAATATGGGACCGAATTTGATCCAATGCCTGTCGGACCGCTCTCAACTCCCAAAACTCAAAGGATCACTTCCCTCCCACTCTCTCTCCTCACGCTTTTTTAAGGAGCACATTAACCTCCCCTCTTTCTCTCTCTCTTCTTATTTACTAGGAGAATCTGTTCGTTTCGCTCGCAAATGACGGCTCGCAGCGGAGAAAGCACAACCACTCACCTACTTTCTCTTTCCTTGTTCACTCGGATATCGCAAAAGTAGAGAAATTGTGGAACCTAAATTCCATCTAATTAGCTCCTGGAGAGAAGATGGGGAGTAGATGGAGAAAAGCGAAGCTGTCTCTTGGATTGAATCTGTGCGTGTATGTTCCCAAAACACTCGATGAGATTCCTTCTTCTTCAGCGGCTCCATCTCCCTCTGCTGCCACTGTCAGCTCCGATGTGGCTGTGCTGGCTTCTCCGGTCGCATCTGGACCGTCGGATTTCACGATGCTAATGCCGACCACACCGACTCCTTCGTCCTCTGGTCTCAGGCTCTCCAAATCTGGAAGTCGATCTTCCAAGGTAGATCTCTATTTCTTGGCACATCTGTGATTTATAATTTCTGCGTTCAAAATTTTTCTTGTCTCCTAAAACTTAACAAATTCTCTTAATTTTGGCACGGATTGCAAGGCGATTCTCTTTCTTTCTTTTTTACTGCTCTTCTTTTGGAGCTGTTCTTTCAAATCATGGATTTGGATGATTGTGTTGCGTTGCTTTCTTTTGGGGTCCTCCCCTCCGAGCCGCCCCACCCCCTCCTCTCTCTCTCTCTCTCCCTCACACACACACACACACACACACACTCCTGAATTTATTGAGTCTTTTATTTCAATTAATTATTTTGAGAGGGGGTTAAAACTCAAAGCGCACTAGCCACTAGCCCAAGTGCCCCATTCTGAAATCAGAAAGAAGAAAAAGGCTGATTTCAGTTCAACCTTTTGCCTGGCATCTCCATCCTAATTGATCTTCATAATATGTTATAATTCTATATAATTTAGGTTTGCATTGTGACAGCGCTTGATATAATAGAATTTGGGACGTATTCCTTTCAAATCCAATTGAAATCTCTGGCTGTAAAGGAAAACCACAGTTATACTGCAGCTCATATAGCCTGGTCAAATTTGCGAAAGTGTGCTCCTATACTTCAACCCAGGCATGAATTTGCGCTGAGTTTCCTCAATATTTGAAAACTCTACACCTAATTACTAATAATTTTGTATAACTATCTTCTACTATTTACTGATGGATATTTTGTAGTTAAAGACTTAAAAAAGTATGTTATAGAATTATATAATATTAGAACCTGATAGTAATTGCCTTATGCTGTTGTTTTGCTTTGCATAGATATTGTGCTCATCTCTTCTATTTTTGGAAGGTTCAAAGTTAGGCACTAATATTTTCCCTTAAGTGCACTTAATCTTCAATTATTAATCCCCTACTTAATTATGTTCAATAAACAGTACACTTGTCTTTGGTTTTTGCAGAAAACCTGTGCAATATGCCTTGGTACCATGAAACCTGGCGATGGCCATGCTTTATTCACAGCTGAGTGCTCTCACACATTCCATTTTCATTGTATTGCCTCAAATGTGAAGCACGGAAATCAAGACTGCCCGATTTGCCGGACCAAATGGAAGGAGATTCCTTTCCGTGGGTCCCATTTGTCAGAACAATCCAACGGTCAACCCACCAGGAATAACCCTGGGGTCAACTGGGCCCAAGATGATGGTCAGATCAACCTCTTGCGGCGACTTCCTCGTACTGTATCTTCCCACAGGCAACAACACCACCATATGCAGTCCATCTTCCATGATCTGGACCCTACTAAATTCAATGATGATGAGCCCTTGGAGGCAGGGCCCACTTTGGATCCTCATCCTGATGAATCAGCACCAGGCTGCTGGACTGCAGGAACCACTACAGTTGAAGTGAAGACCTTTACTGAACTGTCTGAAATTTCTCAATCTGATTGGAAAGAGCGCTTTGCTGTTCTGATCCACTTGAGGGCCCCAATTTCAAATGTCAATGTTAGCAGTCATGGCAAAGAAGAGTCAAGATCCACTCGGGCACCAGTTGATCTAATAACAGTGCTTGATGTCAGTGGTAGCATGGCGGGGACTAAACTTGCATTGCTAAAGAGAGCTATGGGCTTTGTTATACAAAATCTGGGACCATCTGATCGTCTTTCCATTATTTCCTTCTCTTCGACTGCTCGCCGGCTTTTCCCACTTCGCCGGATGTCAGAATCTGGCCGTCAACAAAGCCTTCTTGCAGTTAACTCACTCACTGCCAATGGTGGCACCAATATTGCCGAAGGTCTCAGGAAAGGTGTCAAAGTGATTGAAGACCGTAAGGAGAAGAATCCTGTTTGTAGTGTAATACTTCTTTCTGATGGGCAGGATACTTATACTGTCTTTCCCACTAACAGCTTGAACCGGGTCCAGCCTAATTATTGTGCACTCCTGCCAGCCTCGGCTCGTAGGAGTGGTGCACAATCAATACCAGTTCATGTATTCGGGTTTGGTACTGATCATGATTCTGAGTCACTTCATTCCATCTCAGAGGCATCAGGTGGTACATTCTCATTTATTGAGGCAGAAGCAGCCATCCAAGATGCATTTGCACAGTGCATTGGTGGGCTTCTAAGTGTAGTGGCGCAAGAATTGCATGTGCAGGTGGATGCCGGGGACAATGAGGTGCTGCTGGGTTCCATTAAATCAGGGAGCTACACAAATCATACTACAGAGGATAGGAGAGGAGGGTCAATACATGTAGGAGATTTGTATGCTGAAGAAGAGAGGGATTTTCTTGTATCTGTCAATGTTCCTCCGACGAACTCTAACGAAGAATCCATTTTATTGAAAGTGGGCTGTGCATATAAAGAACCTCTAACGAAGGACACAGTCAACATCTCCATGGTAGAGGTGAGAATAGCGAGACCATTGGTTGTGGTTTCTCAGCAAGTCGTATCAATAGAGGTTGACCGGCAGAGGTGCCGTCTAGAGGCAGCAGAGGCCATGGTGGAATCACGCTCTGCTGCTGAGCGGGGGGAACTCTCAGAGGCAGTATCTATTCTAGAGCAGTGCAGGGGAAGAATTTTAGAGTCTGTATCAGGGAAGTCAGGAGATCGGCTGTGCATGGCATTAGATGCTGAGCTGAGAGAGATGCAGGAGAGGATGGCAGATCGGCAGAGGTACGAGGCGTCAGGCAGGGCTTACATGCTGTCTGGTCTGAGCTCTCACTCTTGGCAGAGGGCAACTGCACGTGGTGATTCAACCGATAGCACCAGTCTTGTTCAGGCCTATCAGACATCTTCCATGGCTGAAATGCTTCAGCGCTCTAAGACTATGACTCCTTCAAATAGGAGGCCACAGATAAGGCACACCAATTCTTTTCCAGCAAGGCCAGAGCCTAGATGAACGTGTTTTGTATTTTTATCCTGACAAGAAGTTATTGTAAGTGATGTTTTTTTGTTTGAGAACTATTTTCGTGGTTTGAGGGTGGGGTATAATGGAGATAAAGCTGAAGATTGGTTAGGATTGTCATGTAAAGTAATAAGATTTGATTTCTATTGTTGCAAATGCCGAGAATTGTGGCGGCTTTGTTGTTTTTCTATTATGAGAAGGGATATTTACAATCATATTTATTTGACAATCATGAAACTATTATCAAAATTAAAAGGTTATAAATTATAGATACGTTTTTTATAGCTTACATATGTTGTAAATAAAAATTTGACATAATTTAAGAATTATTTATCAATGTTAAAGTGCCAATATAATTGAACCGTCAGGTTTTCGAACCTCTACATAATTGGTCAATCGGATTGAATTGAATTAAATTAAATATACAATATAATTGAACAGTTCGAACCTCTGGATAGTTGGTCAATCGGATTGCATTGAATTTAGTATACAATATAATTGAACAGTTAATTTTTCAAACATCTAAATAGATGGTCAATCGGATTGCATTGAATTTGATATACCATATATTTAAATTAGAGTAAAGCTAATATACACTTAAGTGTATCAATGAACCCATACACTTAACTCTAGGACCGTACGATTAGCTTTGAGATTCGTGTAGATTCTTTAAAAGTCGTGTAGCTTCTTTAAAAGTCATGATACACGAATCTCAAAGCTAATCGTACGGTCCTAGAGTTAAGTGTATGGGTTCATTGGTACACTTAAGTGTATATTAGCTTTATTCTTTAAATTATAATGGATAAGTCTGCAACTTCAATTCTTTAATTTTGTAGCCATTTTTTAGTTATCACGAATTCACGATTATATAAACTGTTTCTTTTATATGACCTTGGTCTGTTTTCTTTCCTGGAGGTGGTGTGCCGATCTTTTTATTTATATTAATTTTTTTTTTAAATAATCAAAGAGGTGCTGTATTTTTAAGTACCCAAATCAGAAAAAAAAAAATTTCTGTATTCCAATTTCGATTTCTTTTTTTTTTGGAAATGGGATTTCCGTCTCCAATTTTTTTTTTTTTTTATAAACTCATTTTTTTATAATATGTATATAATATATACATATATACCTTTCGGAGACCGATACATCAAAAGAGAAACACAGTTCTTGGAATTCAAAGGAAGAACCATGTCTTAAATTAGAGGGGTTAGATCTCTCTGAATATCTAAGAGAGCAGATTGTGATGAGGTTGATGCAGCCGACTACCATACCTCTGATCCTACCACTCATACCTGTTCCTCATATGCCAGCACTTCTGCCATATCTTAGTTTTTCCTTTATATTTTTGTTGTTGTGACTGTATGCATCTTGTATGTTCTGTACTACTTGGCTTCTTATATTCTGACTATTTTTTTTTTTGAAGGTTGTCGACAATAAATATATTGAAAAGAAATTGTATTTACAAGTTTCTTACTTAGCACAAAGGTAATCTATTTAATAAATATCATTGTCAGGTGTACGTAGTACACCCCTGCCTGATTTAACAATCCCTTTTTACACTTAATTTGATATAAAAACTCTCAATTATGTAAATATGTTGTGGTTTCATCTAATCTATTAATATCCTGACTATTAGACAACTCAAAGTTGCTTAACAACTTGTGAGATATTTTGCTATTATGCTTAGATGTAAACTTGCTCAGGCAATTTTGTACAAAACATTTCATTTCTAATGAAATAGGTACATATATATATATATATATATATATATAGGTTGTGACTAATTTGCTGCCGGCAGCATTTCTACCAGCAGTGTTGCCGTCTATTTTTCTATTTTGTGATGTTTAAACAACAAATCCAAACTATTAGATGTTTAATCTATATTATAATCTATATTATAATCTACTTGGAGACCAAATTTTACATTTTTTGAAAAATTTTTATTATATATTAAGTTGGTTTGAAAACTGTTGATTTCAATACTGCAAAAATTTGCTGAAATCAGCGGTTTTCAAACCAGCTTAATATATAGTAAAAAAATTCCAAAAAATGTAAAATTTGGTCGCCAAGTAGATTATAATATAGATTAAACATATAACGGTTTATATTTGTTGTTTCGACATCATACGGCTAAATATAGCCCTGGCAGCATCTCTGCTGAAATGCTGCCAGCAGCAATTTGGACAACCCCTATATATATATATATATAAGTTTTGGCTAATATGTTATGGGTAGCTAGGAGGCCTCCGTGCTACGGCTCGGATTTCGAGTTTTCAAAATCCTAATGGTCGATCCGAACCGTTTATCTTGTTCTCCATATTAATATGTGCTTGGAGACCAAATTTTACATTTTTCTGAATTTTTTTACTATTTATTAAGCCACTTTGAAAACTGCTGATCCAACGGTAGTTTTTGGTTTTACTGTTGGGTTAAGCCACCGTTGGATCAGGGATTTTCAAAGTGGCTTAATAAATAGTAAAAAAATTCAGAAAAATATAAAATTTGGTCTCCAAGCACATATTAATATGGAGAACAAGATGAACGGTTCGGATCGACTGTTAGGATTTTGAAAACTCGAAATCCGAGCCGTAGCATGGAGGCCTCTTAGCTACCCGTAGCACAGTAGCCACGTCCATATAGAGAGAGAGAGAGAGAGAGAGAGAGAGAGAGAGAGAGGAGGGATCGGATGACATTATTTTTTGGTGACATCGAATAACATCGTGCATTTTCAAAGTTTTCAAAGCCCAAACAGTTGATCCAAACCATTCAACTTGATAGATATGTTAAAATGTACTTGCAGATCAAATTTTATATTTTTCTGAATTTGTTTACTATTTATTAAGTATTTAACAAAATTGCTATATTCAAACCGTTAAATTTTTGTACCCATCTTAATAAATAGTAAAAAAAATTCAAAAAAATATAAAATTTGATATGTAAGCACATTTTAACATATCTATCAAGTTGAACGGTTTGGATTGACTGTTTGGACTTTGAAAATGCACGGTGTCATCCGATCTTTCTTCATATATATATATATATAGAGGTAGGCTAATATACAATCGATTGTTCCTAAGGTCCCGTACAACCAAATTATTTTCTAATTTTTAAAGTTCAAATGATCGATCCAAACCGTTCATCTTGTTCTCCATATTAATATGTGCTTAGAGACAAAATTTTACATTTTTATGAATTTTTTTACTATTTATTAAGTCACTTTGAAAACCGTTGATCCAACGGTGGCTTAACAAAACAGTAAAACCAGAAGCCACCGTTGGATCAGTGGTTTTCAAAGTGACTTAATAAATAGTAAAAAAATTCAGAAAAATGTAAAATTTGGTCTCCAATCACATATTAATATGGAGAACAAGATGAACAGTTTGGATCGATCATTTGGACTTTAAAAAATAGAAAATGACTTAGTTGTACGGGACCTCAGGAACAATCGATTGTATATTAGCCTACCTCTATATATATATATATGTAGGAACCTGCTAGCATGCTACGCGTAGCATAGAGGGCTTCTGTGTAACGGCTCAATATTCGACTTTTCAAAATCCTAACGGTCGATTCGAATCGTTCATCTTGTTTTCCATATTAATGTGTTTGGAGCCCAATTTTTTCATATTTTGGATTTTCTTACTATTTTTATAGATTTATTAAAAATCGTTGTTTTTTTATGGTCCAGATTTGCTAAAAACAGTGATTTTCAATCAATTTAAAAAATTAGTAAAAAAATTCCAAAAAATGAAAAATTTGGTCTCCAAACACATATTAATATTGAGAACAAGATGAACGGTTTGGATCGACCATTAGGATTTTGAAAAGTCAAATATTGATCCATTGCATGGAAGCCCTCTATGCTACGTGTAGCATGCTAGCAAGCTTCTACACATATATATACATATATACATATATACATATAGAGATGGGCTACGGTGAGTTGCGAAGTAAAGCAACTATTTTACTTTACGCTCATATTTTGCGATTTTAAAATTCAAAACATCAATCCGAACCATTCATCTTGTTCTCCATATTGAAATATGCTTGCAGACCAAATTTTACATTTTTTAGAATTTTTTTACTATTTATTAAGCAATTTTGAAAGTCGCTGATCTGATAGTCCATAAAATTTTACTGTTTTTTACTGTTCACAGCAAAACAATAATTTTCAAAAATGCTTAATAAATAGTAAAAAAATTTCAAAAAATGTAAAATTTGGTCTCCAAGCACATTTCAATATGGATTAAACATCTAATGGTTTGGATCGGTCGTTTGGACTTTCAAAATAAAAATACGGCATGAAGTAGAAACACGTTTTACTTCGCAACTCACCGTAGCCCATCTCTATACATATATACATATATTATAAAAAAGTGGATATATTATACATACACATATATATGGAATTTTTTTTTTCAAATTTAGACATGAGTTCCGGAAAAAAAAAATTCCAGTAATTGGTGCTAAAATCAGAATTTTTTTTTTCCGGTTTGGGTACTTTCGAAAATACAACTCCTCTATGGTTATATTTTTTAAAAAAAATTTGGATATAAATAAATAAATCGGGGTGGTGTGTATCAGTGTATGTATTTAAGGGCGGATCTATAGTCTCAATTATATATAAGAGTGCTTAGCTACTTTTATAATTTGAAAATTTAGATTAGTATATTAAAATTTAATTAAATTTAATTTTTTTAGAAGTTATTAAATGGTCAGCCCCATCATTTTTGTTTTCTGAAAAAAAGGCCTGAGCTCATTGTATTACACTATTACTAAATAACAGAATGTTTACATCTCCCTAAAGTTAACCAAAAAATCCCTCCAAAAAAAATGAAACGTTCAGCCCCATTTTATGCCTCTGAATCTATACTTTTGTGCTTTCGCCCTGCATGCACTCCCAAGTTGTGAAACTTCGTACAGATTAGATCTTGAATTTTGGGATTATGCATTACCGTTCGGAAAATTGGTACATATTGATGTCTCTGTCTTCCCTAGGAGATGTGCTTTTCCATGCGATTGGTTTCAAAATTTATTCATAATGTTGATTTTTGGAAATGTTAAATTGAATTTATATCTTAGTATGCAGCTTCGGTCAGTAGTCTGTGCCAAAACATGCAATTCCAAGACAATGATCAAATTGCAAGATAACCATCTAAATATAGACATGCTAACCTGAAAGTCAATCATAAGAAAATTGTAAATCACATATTTTAACAAAAAAGTGAAAAGCATCAATGCTTGGAGGCTATGTCGACTTGTCGAGTTGATTAAAGATATCAATGAAAGCAACAATTTGCATATATAGCCATAAAATCAACCGGGGCCATCTTGAAATTTAGCAGCTGATAAAGAAGATGATTTGAATTCTGGTACAATTTTTTCGTAACGTTCCATCATAATATGACTCGCTTTGTTCATGGATACGGTGAGTCTAATCATACCGATAAACATGTCATCAATCTTTTTTCCGTGCATGAGTCATGCTTACTTTATAAAATAGGAAGCCTCAATTTCATTGGCAGGTAAAAGTTAGTTACGTGCATCTAGCGATGGTTAAAGTCTTAGAGCGGAAAAATGGCATGGCAGAGCTGGTTTCATCGCACAATATATAGTGCGAAATGACACGATATGTGTGATTGTTACGTATTGTGACTTGCATGTCTCGTGTCGTGGTTTTCTTTTGAAAATTTGGCTCGACGTGGCATGTCACGCGAAAAATTTGATTACGCAAGTCATATGTAATTAGAACTGTTAGATTTTAATCAAATAGTGATTCTTGAATAAACTAACATAAATTATGAAAAAAACTAATTTAACATAACCGAGTGAACATTTATACGTGTCATGACTAATCGCGTGCTGTAATCACTTTTAACATTTTGATTATGATATGGCACAACATGTGTGACTGTTCACTTAGTCACGACACGACACAACATAAAACTAAAATCACGATATATTAATCATAGGACAGCACGTTTTTACCAGTCTGTCTGCTCATCTCAGGTTCATTTTTTTGTCAAAACAATTAACTGCGCTTATTAGGTGATGTCAAACAAATTGAAAATATGGCCGAAAAAAATGCAAACAAAGAGACTTGAATACATTTTGAGACTTCGAGTATTAGAATTACTGTATTACATGAGTCTGGAACAAGGGACGAAAGGCAAAAGCCCAATCAAATCAATAGATTGAATTAATTTTTAGGCCCGGTAAATAGAAGTTCGAAACTTAAACCGCCCGCTGAGAAGCGAAATGCAAAACTAAAATCAATCAAGCGAACCAAATCCATCTAAACAGCAAATCTGAAATTCAAGCGAGCCTGAACTCCACTGGCTCAATTAAACTATGTTTGGTTGAATAACTGAATACTAAAGGCTTTATTCTACTACTAGCATCGCAGTCGTGCGTTGCAATGGAAACATATTATTTCATTATAAAATATTATAAAATGAAGAAGATCAAGTGTTTCATTATTTAATTATTTGTGTGCCTTTTTTGAAAATCAATCGTTCAAATACGTGTTGCACAAATCTCAAAGCAATAATAATACTGATACGATACGGATACGGAGATACGGCAATTTTCAAAAATGAAGGATACGATACGGCTATTAATATATATATATATATATATATATATATATATATATATATATTTATTATTTTATATAATTATAATTTAAATTAAATTTGTAGAGAAAAATAGTTAAATACTACATTTATTTACAAGATAACACATGTGAACTCTAGTGTAGTGGTAAGAATTTTGGCACCAACAGAATCCAACAGAAAAAAAGGGTGTGCGGTGCACAAGCTCTGTCCGCAGGTGCCGTGTGTTGTTTAGAGGCGTGGTTCATGGATGCGGCATGCGGTCTACAGGAGCTGGGATCATATGCGGCGCGACTAGTGCATACTTAAGTGTTGAAGCGCATAATTTGAAAAATTTATCTATGTGCGATATGAAAATTTAACGGCTGAGCATCCTCCAAAAAAAGTCAGTAAATCAGGACGTGAAGATATTTAGATGTTATCTTATTAAATTTAAATTTGTTTTTAAGTTATTGAATCATAAAAACTGTCTGTTATACTTTAAAATATAATCTCATACTTGTACATAAATTTAATAGATTAATTTTGATTGCGTAGATATATTTTTTACGCAACATAATATATCTGGTATAGCATTTCCAGCTTTCGAATACATCTTAGATCTCATCTCATTGAACGATCTGTACGAGTCCGTATTTCGATCCAAACAGTTTCCCTCATTAACTACTTTTTTAGGATTCAAAGAACAGAATAAAACGTTTCACTCAAAAGTAACGCTTTGTATGATACATGAAGGAATCTCTATGCAAACACAAACAAAAGAGTTCCAAGTGATGAATTAATTACTATACAATTGGTCTCATTTTTATGTAATACATCTAATCAGTAATCAGTAATCACAATACAGAAAACTAGGAGATCAATACAGATATGCCATTAATTCTGTAATTAAGAGCTCGGCAGAATCAAAATGCCACCTAATAACCATCCGTACTTAATCAGTTGCTAAAGCTGATATAAATAAGTGTGCGTACCAGAAACTTTTTCATGGTTAACAGTATAACAATGGTAAGTATTCATGTAGCGTTCTTCAACTCAATTAAGAACACAAATTGCGAATTGAAATGATAAAGAAAGTGAATTTGATTAAACTGGTAAAAAGCTGATACAAAAGGATGAGACAACTAAAAATTCAGAAAATTATAAATAACAGACAATGGATTTCATAATCATAATATCTAGACTAATTCTTTTTATATAGACGAAGCTCTTTGAGTTAGAATCAATCCAATCCGTCGGTTGGATTACTTGATTGAACCTCCGCTTGCCATCTTAGCACTCCCGTGGATGAACACAGTGCCTCCCTCTCTGAACATGTTGGTCCCACTTTACAGCACCTGTATATCACGCCAAGCGCTTCAACGATAGACTTCTTTGAATCAAGCTCTGGCCCCACTGTCAGTGTTTCATTTGGTTTAATTATTCTGCCCGATGCTTCCTCTGCTCTTCCCGTTCTGCCCGAATACCCTTCTTCTCTAAGCCCATTGACCAAGTCCAAATCAATTTGAATTTTTCCCAATTTAGCCTCAGTCTGTGACAATTCATCTATTTGGAATTCAATAGTTTTATTGTACAATTTTCTGACTAACCATAATTAGCAATGTAATTTAGGAAAATGATATCACGATCAAGTGGGGACCATTAGAACGACCAAGTGCTGGCAGTGTGAACTGGGATGATGGCGTTCATCAGAAAATAGAGAAGCGATTGTAATAGCTCATTCTGATCAAGATGGCATAAAATTTTTCCAAGCTGTTTATAGTGATTCAGATAACAATCATAGCATCGAATTGCTAGGTCCACAGCATGGAAGCAACGAAGGTTATGAAGCCACTACATTCAAACTGGTATTTTTATGTTTATAAAAACTTTAGATTGATTATTGTTCTGCATTTTTTCTTCTTTTTATATTTGAAATAATTGTTTTTTCTTTCTCTTTCTCTCTCTATATAACATCAAAGACTTTACTACGATACTAAAACAGACAATGATATATATATTTTTTTTGATAGTTCCAGCATACATGCAACCTGTCAGGTACATCTGACCTAATTGATACCTAAAAAAACATTGTTTGAACTTAAGATATTAAATTATATATGTATCTTCATTATTTAAATATGAAGTGTATTAGATTTGGACAACTTAAAGTTTTTTTTTAACCTTTATCTACTAATTTATCATTTTTTATGGTTCTTAATGAACAACCAATCAAACTGCAAATTAATTCAAAATTAATACCCAAACTGCAAATTATTGATCAGCACAAAATTTTCAACTAGAAACTTATATTATATTATTGTAGTAATGATTTATTTACAATTGCAGATTAATATATCAAAACCAGTCACTCGGATAAAAGGAACTTATCACACACTTTACGGAATCAAATATCTCGAATTTAGTAACAGTGAAGGTACCTATGGTTCAATTGGGATCAAATCTGGTAATCATTTTACATTTGAGTCAGGTCATGGATTTTCTGCGTTCCATGGTATTACAGATTGCAAATCTCTCAGGTCCCTTGGAGTATATATTAATACCTCTGTCAAGAAGCATCTATTGATTCCCTCTTCCAACTAATATATTCTTATTAGCCTTTTTTCTCAGTAATCTTATTTTTGGTGTTTGTTTTGTTAGAATTATTAATATATTTACAAGCCTACAGGTTTTCATATAAGGACTTGTTTGTCCATTTTTCTTCTCGATTAAACACTGCCTTTATTAATTATGTAGTCACAAACCATTAATTAGTAAACATAATCTGCCATAATATAAACAACACTGTTTGTTGTTGAAAAGAACCTATACAATAATAATATGACTTGATATGTAAGTAGGGAACCATTTACTTGAATTGATCTGTAATGACTTTCAGTTACCTTTCATTTATTAGTACTGACCAGTGTTGTAAATAATATGCAGTTATCGAACAGATAGAATACTGTCAAGCAATTAATCGGAAATAATTGGCTGATCAATCGGAAAAAACTATAACAGTTTGGTCACCGCCAACTACTAATCGGCCGATTAATCGCCCTAAATGAGCGTTTTTTACAACACTGGTTTACTACTGAAACTATGTTTACTGTTTTTTTGTTTGATGCGTTTCTTTCTGTTGTCAGTGCTGCTGTTATGGCATCAAGCATTCCCTTATTAGTAACTTGGAATCGTAAATTGTGCAACATTTTGTCAACGTAACTCAATTACAAACAAGTTTGTAATCATATGATCTACCCAGTAACAGTACCATGAACAGAATGTCATCGGGATTCTGTTTACATTTGGAATTAACACAGAACAAATTGGAAGTGGAGGTTTTTTTTTTTTTTTTTTTTAAATTCCAACAGAGGCTGAGGTTTTGTCATTATTGGTTGGTTGCTATTCCTCAAGGTGCCAACACAAAAAGGTGGTTTTAACAACAGACGGCCCACAAGTCAGCAACGCCTCATTTAAAATATTTTTATGTATATTTCTTTTCGCTCATCTTTAGAGCTTGTATCCTTGGAGAAGACTATTTTAATGGCTTGTATCTTTTCGCAATGGGGTTTTTAATTTTAATGGATATAATGATATCAAAATTTCATCAGGAATAAATGATAAAAACAAACAGACTATTTCAAAAATTAATATAAAACACCGCATTAATAATTTGCTACACTTTTCAATATTATGTTCCCATAATAATTATGAGAAGGGATTTAATTACACCAAAAATGGTGACACCAAATTATACTCTTCATTTTTAAAGTTTTTAAATTCCAAACAGTCGATCTAAATTGTTCAACATAATGGATATGTTAAAATGTGCTTGCAGATCAAATTTTACATTTTTTGGAATTTTTTTTACTAATTATTAAGTATTTAACAAAATCATTATATTCAGACCATTGAATTTTTGTACCCATCTGAATAAATAACAAAAAAAATTAGAAAAATATAAAATTTGATCTGCAAGCACATTTTAACATATCTATCATGTTGAACGGTTTGTATCGACTGTTTGGACTTTAAAAACATAGGGTATAATCCGGTGTCACCAAAAAAAGGATGTAATTGGATTCCTCCTCAATAATTATTATCTTAAAAAACTTTTACAAAATTATGCTATACATTACAAAATTAAACAAGTGCCAATTGATAAGAAAATGCAGCATTTGTTGTTAATTTTTCAAATAAAACAAAATGTCACTTGAATTAAGATAATTAAGAGTTGAACAACTAATAATGGATTATCTTTGAGAAATAGCATCCAACACAAATTTTGAGTTTAGATGACTGTCCGATCAGAATCCGAACCAATCCGGTCTAAAGTGGAATGCACAGAGTTCTTTTAATATTTGTACAAAAGCAGATCAAACAGTATAACTCAGGTGATATGAATTCATCCAACAGTAGGATTGTTCCTTGTACGGCTATATTGGGCCAAATAAGCCCAAAAGGACCATACCAGCAGTAAATAATTTGGGCTCCATAAGCCCAAAAAAGTACACTTTAAACCTACTCTTATCCCTTTCTCTTCTCTTTTTATACGAATCCACACCAGCAAGAGGGCTCTCAATCTCATGGCACTAGGGGTGATTAATGAGCGAGCATGAGCGAGTTAGGGTATACTCATGCTCGCTTATTAAGTAAATGAGCAAGTTTAAATGAGCGGATAAATGAGCGAGCTTTTAATGAGCGAGTTATGAGCGGCTCACGAGTTATGACTCGTGACTCATAACAAAATTATACAGTGTACCCACACATAACAAAATTTGTTAAAAGTCATCATAACAAAATCCAACAAATTGTCATAATTCATTTAAATGAGCGAGTTGTTATGACTATTATTTGTTTTGGGCTTTAAGCGGAGGTTTTAGTTCTGCCGATTTACAAAAAAAAAAAATGAATATGAAACTATGAATATTAGTATATTACACAATATTAAATGTTACATTGTGCTCACTATATTACACAAGATTAAATATAAAACTATGCTCATTATCTATCAATCTTAATGAGGCAAGGTTGATGTTATACATAATTACATAGGATTAAATGTGACAGGGATTAAATGTGGCAAATTCTTAATGAACGAGTTATGAGCGAGTTGGGTCATGCTCATGCTCGCTCATTAAATAAATGAGCGAGTTGTTAATAAGCGAGTTTAAATGAGCGAATAAATAAACAAATTTAGATGAGTTTTTAATGAGAGAGTTATGAACAGCTCACGAATTAAGAACGATTTACTCATGGCACTCTCTCTCCTACCGCTAAAACCCGAATCCATATCCTCCCCGTCACCGTAAAAGGGAATCTTTTACAATTACTATAAATTCTATAATAACGGGTCAGATTATTTGTCAGCCGGTGCCTATTTGGGATGGCGCAAGGGGCAGAATTATTTGTGCTTCTAGAGTCGTGCAAAGTTAAAAGAACGGTCCTGATCCACTAACTGTAAAAAGATTTATTTTTTCGGTACCGGGGCGGGGAGTACCTGAAGGCTGAATTCCTAAAACCCTGCTCGCTTTCTCTCTCCTCGCCTCAGCCGCCCCACGAACAAGCTAGCTCTAAGAAAAAGAGCATGAAGAAGAACGGGAAAGAACCGCTTCAATGGACTGACACCTTTCTCTCCGAAGATCCCTTTTCCCTCCTCTCCGGCAGCGATCAAGGAGGTCTCTCTTTCTCTCTGACGAATTACTTGGTTTTGTTCCCTTGTTTATGCCTGTTGAAGTATTGTTAACTTATTGGGGTTTTAATTTTGAGCAGGGTTCCTGTCTCTGGAAGAGATTGACGAGTCAGAGTATGGCTTGATCGGGGAAGTTGTTGAGGCGGTTGGAGAAGAGAAATGCAGCAAGAAGAAGGCGAGTTCTCTATCTAATTCTCATAAAAGGAAACGAGGAGATGAAAAACCAAGCGAGCTTGTTTCTGCTGCTGTTGCTAGTGGAGGAGGAGACAAGGGGAAGAAAAAACGCAAAGACAATAATAGAAGTAAAGATGTAACAGCTGATGCACAAGGAAAAGAAGAAGCAAAAATGAAGAAGAGGAAAAATAAGAAAGAAAATAAAAAGAAAACCAACCAAAAGGAAGATAAAACTGACAATATTGTGAAGGTTGATGTGCAAGGTACTTCACTTATTTCTCTCAATATGTTTATAATTTTCGGAAGTGATTTTGAGTCCAGAGAGTATAGTTCTTTGTGGATTTTATCTGTTTTTGGGTGGCATTTAAGAGGTGGATTTAAGCTAATTCAAAACCAACACTTTCAAAGTTTAGGAGTACATATTAGAATTTCTGTATCATTTGTACTTTGGAGGAAACTAGAGCTTGTTTGTTTTGGAGGGTACAATAGAAAAGGATCTAGTTCATGTAAAGACAACTTTTCATCCTTTTGGAGGTACAATTCAGTTCTACTTCTGATTATTTTACTTTTCCTAATAACTATTCAAAAATAAAAATGAAGACGGTAGGGAGTTACTTCTTGGAGAAGATGAAGTATATGCATGGAATGAGCTGAGGTTGCATCCTCTTTTGATAAATTCAATTCGTCGGCTTGGTTTTAAAGAGCCAACTCCTATTCAAAAAGCTTGTATTCCAGCTGCTGCCCATCAAGGGAAGGTTTGTACTTCATTAAAATAGTGGTACATAATAAAATTAGCTTACAAAAGATAACTAAACCAGCACAGTGATTAAGAGCTAACTGAAAGATTTCTGTTAATTTACAGGATGTGATTGGTGCTGCTGAGACTGGATCTGGTAAAACCTTGGCCTTTGGTCTACCAATACTACAGCGGCTCCTAGAAGAAAGAGAGAAGGATTCAAGGTTAATATTGGAAGACAAAGATTTAGCTGATAAAAAAAGTAGCACAGAAAGTCCCCTTCGCGCCCTTATCTTGACACCAACAAGGGAGCTTGCGTTGCAGGTTTCCTATGCCTCCATTTTTTTTTTTCAAATTACATTCCATTTCACCAGATTTGTAAATAACATCCAGCTTTTTGAGAAAATATCAGACTTTTAGTCATTTCCATGTAGCATCTTACTTTTAAAACCAGAGTCAAGTAAAAGAAAAGGCTGTGACAAAACTACACCAAGTTTCCTCATATTATGTCAATCAAGTGTCGTCATTACTAGCTCTTGCAACTAGGAACCTGATATATCACTCCATATGACTTTTGATTTATTTGATTGAGAGGAAAAAGAATTGGTGATACACATATGCTAATATAAGAGGTACTATTTGCGAATTTACTTGTAAGGTCTTATTGATTAACTGTAAAGTGTTAGTTTCTGGCCTGAGAATTTATTTCCCTCCTAGGTTTGTGATCATCTCAAACAAGCAGCAAAATCTCTGGAGATTTATGTGGTACCAATTGTGGGGGGTATGTCGTCGGAGAAACAAGAAAGACTCTTGAGAAGACGACCTCATATTGTTGTTGGAACTCCAGGCCGGCTTTGGGAGCTGATGTCATCTGGAGAACAACACCTTGTTGAGGTTCATAACATTTGAGTTTATGCAGGAATTTGCATATTTTATCTTTTTATTGACATATTTGTAGAACTTCTGTTGTATATGGCTGAACTATTGTGAATATCTGTTTCCCTATAGATTGTTTGAAACTTATTCATGTCACAATCCTTGACAATGAATTATAAAACTGCATCTGTCACAGTTCTCTTTAATTTTTTAAAGGGAGGTGAGGCGTTGCAATTTATGAAAGAGGGGGGCTTTTAGCGAAGATATTTTTGGTGGCTTATGGTACATTTGTCGTAAATTATAATGCACTTTTTTGTTTGTTTTAAGAAAGCTCCCAAGAAATAAAATAGCTGTCAACTGTAAAATTAGTATGGTGGTCCCATCTAAACTCTTGTGTTCTATATCACGATAGTGACTGTACCTCAATTGCTGTCACTACTCTAATTAACAAATACATTTTATTTTGCTCAACGCAGTTGCACTCTTTGTCATTCTTTGTCCTGGATGAGGCTGATAGAATGATAGAGCGCGGTCACTACCATGAGCTACAGTCCATCATTGATATGCTCCCCGTGACAAGTGGGCCTGGTACAGAAAGCTCTAGTAGTCAGTCTGAGCTCAACGTGCAAAGAAAGAAAAGACAAACTTTTGTCTTTTCTGCCACGATCGCCTTGTCAGATAACTTCCGTAAGAAGTTGAAACGTGGTATCTCTACCTCAGGGTCCATATCTGGTGGTCTGAGTTCCATTGAGACGCTCTCTGAGCGGGCTGGGATGAGGCCAGATGCAGCAGTTGTTGATTTAACGAATGCTTCGATCATGGCTAACAAACTTGAAGAGTGTTTTATTATGTATGCCCTTTTCTTGAACCCCTCTCAAATACCAGATACGAGAGAGAATTTAGAGATGAGTAATGTGGATTGTGTATGTCCTTTTTTTTTATAATCCCCAGATTACAACTGCAAAGAATGAGCAAAGTAAGCAAGTTGATAAGTAAATTGATTATAAGTGCACAATTAGGAGAATGCTTGATGATAGAATACAGTTTTAGTTATTGTAGGGATTATCCCTGTTTCTTTGTATATCTTGTCAAGATCTGTACATAGAATAACTAGATCCTTACTCTTTCTTATCATCTTATGTAATGCCTTTTTCTGACTGGAAACTTGCTGATGGTTTCTTGATGTTTGGATTGTTTATAGGTGTGGGGAAGAGGAAAAAGATGCATACTTGTATTATATTCTGAGTGTGCATGGTCAAGGCAGAACAATGGTATTTTGTACCTCAATTGCTGCTTTGCGCCATATTTCTGCCATTTTACATAATCTTGGAATCAATTCATGGACTCTTCATGCTCAGATGCAACAGAGAGCTCGTTTGAAGGTTTACATTTCATATCAGAGTCCATAACCTTTTTTTTCTCAATATAAACTCTAGCTTGAATCATTGTTGCATTGTAATTTGAGCAACATTTTGGGAGATACTTAATGACATTAGTGCCAAAGGTAAAAGAGCTGATTCTGGAATTGGAACCTTGAACTCATTTTAGACTTTCGCCAAAAGGAAAAACTTAAACTTGACTGGTAGTATTACTGACCAAAATTCAGTGCCTACAGTGGCAGAGCCACTATTTTCGAGGGTTGGGCATCTGCTCTACCCTGGATTTTTTTTATTTTTTTATTTTTTATTTTTTATAAACTCATATTGTATTGGGTTGCTGCCCTACTATGAAAAAATTTTTGCCCTACCCTGTGAAGTCCAAATTTTCCAACGCATGATGCAATCTGTAGTTTTTGAATTTGTACTTCAATATTTTGATGAAATTTGAATTGTTAATATTTTCGCCCACTCCTGACTCAAATCCTAGCTACGCCACTGAGTGCCTATTGATAGTTTAGTAAGTTTACCTGAATTTCTGAGAAATAAAACAATGTCATCTACTGTTCGACTTGAATCCTTGTGTTGTGAATTTTTTGGTGATGTTTTGAGACCTCATATGCTCCACAGACAAACTTGATCATTGTCAAAGACTAGACCAAAGCAGCTCATTTATTCAGTATAATTGAATTCTACAAATCGTTTTCATGTTCCTATCTTTTTTGCATTGAGCAGGCTATGGACAGGTTTTGTGGAAATGAAAACTCGGTATTAATTGCAACTGATGTTGCCGCAAGAGGACTTGATATACCACATGTACGAACTGTAATCCATTATCAATTGCCACACTCAGCTGAGGTACAGACATCATCTATTATTGTTGTTCTTTTATGCTGGTAAACTTTTTGGATGCTTTACTGAAGTTGTTTTCTGACAGGTTTATATTCACAGAAGTGGCAGGACAGCACGTGCATTTGCTGATGGGTGTAGCATTGCTTTAATCTCTGCTAAAGACAAAACTAAATTTTTTTCCCTTTGCAAGTCTTTGTCCAAGGTAATTTTCTTTATCACCTTTAACCAGTCTTTTATGTTGAAATATCTTTCTAATCTCTTTCTAATGTTGGCTTGAAATGCAGGAGAGTCTTAAACAATTCCCTGTTGATAATGCCTACATGCCAGAGGTAATGAAGAGACTCTCCCTTGCACGTCAGGTTGACAAAATCACCAGGAAGAACTCGCAGGCAAGTGCCAGTATATTTGTTTATAAATAACGTGGTTGTAATTTTGGTAAATGCATATTGATTATTTTTGTTGGTTTTTCTGTTTTGTCTAGCAAAATGCAAAGAAGAACTGGTTTGAAAAGAATGCAGAAGCTCTGGGATTGGACCTAGACGTCAGTGACAGTGAGGAAGGAAGAACCAAAGGAATCAAGGAGAAGAAAACCTCTTCTGCTCAACTACACAAACTCCAACAGGTTCATTTTGAAAATTTTATAATCTACATTATCGTCCTAATTATCATCCAGATATGGCAAAAACAATTTACCTGAGCTGGACAACGAAATTGGTTCCAGTACAAGCCACCTGGTTTTTGTTTGTCACAGTTGATTGTACCAGTGTGTTATTACTTATTACTAATGCAAAAGGGATATATTATACAGAGGGATGTATTGACAACCTTTTTTTGTTTTTGTTTTGACAACTGGGACAACAGATATTAAAATTAGTCAACATTAAAAAAAAGTGCAGATTTTTTATTTTTCATTTTCGTAACTTATCAAATTTGCTGCAATTTGAAAATCACGACAATCAAAAGCACAATACTAGAAGCGGTAAACTTTCCAAATCTCTGATGGCGACTAATTGGTTTTCAAATTGCACCAAATTCAATACATAACCTATCTACAATTTTCTAAGTTTGTTACTTTGATAAGCATCATGCTGGTTGTCCTTTAATTTTTTTTTTTTTTCAATATAACCTATCCTATCACTAACATAGTACAAATGTTGTTACAAGTTGAACACTCTTTCTACCTGAATGTTTGTTTTTTATTGTTAATCTGTACTCGTCTTTCATACAAGTACTTGTCCTTACTATAAACTTTCTTCAGGAATTGAATGCTCATCTGAAACAGCCATTGCAGCCTAAAACACTCTCGCACCGCTATTTGGCTGGGGTTAGTACCATCTTTTCTTATAATCATGTTATTATTATTGATTTTTTTTCGAAACTTTAATAAATTAACACTTGCTTGATATATGATAGGCTGGTGTTTCGAGAGTACTTCAGCAGCAGCTAGAGGAGCTCTCGAAGAGCAATGCAAAAGGTGATATCACAGAAAACAATAAAACGAAAAAATTTGTGGTAATTGGCCAGGACCTTGTTGAACCACTCCAGGCCCTTCGCAATGCTGGCCATGAGGTATGTGCAAATATTATATATTTTTTTCTTCTCAGTATAGTTGTTTATTGGAAATAATCATCTCCCTCGCATATCTGGCCCCCATCTCACAGCCCGACATGCTCTTTAGTTTCACAAGTCAGATTAATTTTGTTTTATTTATTTGTTTAAAAAATGTAGCTTTTACTAGAAATTTTTCTGTTCTTTTGGAGGGAAAATAAAGGTCTAGGACAATCCGAAGAATATGTTTTCAAAAAATGTTTGTTCTTACATGCTTTCTTAGAATAGCCTTTTTAATCCCTGAAATATTTCTTTTTGAAAGCATCTCAATGTTAAGAGGCTCGGACTTTTACACTTAACAGGAGTGGCTTAAGTTACCTCTATTTTTTTTTAGTTACCTCTTGCAGTAATTGAACTTGCATCTTTTGTAAAGCCTATCACCATTGGCACTATGCTTACAGTTCAGGTTTCAAACCCGTCATTTGTTCCCTTTTTCCGTTACTGTTGATGAGTTTCTCATCTATGTCTGGCAGGTTTGTGTGAACTTGGAAAAGAACAAGGAAGTGCACAAGCGTGCGGAGGTATGGAAAAAGAAGAAGCGAGATGAAAAGAAACGTAATTTCCTTCATTCCATTATAATTTTTGCTTCTATATTTTTATTTTTTATTTTTGTCACTGTTTGTTCACTTGACCTGTAATTGGTGGTTATTAGGTGCACGTGAGCAAAAGAGAAATGCCAGAAAGAGAGCAAAGGCAGGCATGTAAAGGAGCATGTCAGGTCATCATGCAATTTTGCAGCAGAGTAGCTTTTTGTTTACCTCTCTTTTAAAGTTTATTGTGTTGGAGTATTTAGAACTTGAGATATCTTATGGCAGGCTTAGTTGATAATATATAATTTATGTTTTGTATTATTTTTTTGTAATAGAATTATAAACCCTTTTATAGATAATTTGGACTAAAAAACTTGAAATTCTGAGTTGTGGACCTTAGGGCCTGTTTGGTAGATGAGTTTCCTATGGGTTTTCGTGGATAAAAGTAAATGTGGGTATTTTTTTTCCTTGGGTGTGTTTTGCACAGAATTCATATATCCTCGGAGGTAACAAAATATTTCTGTTTAGATCCGAATTGTCTGATCAGAATCTGAATCAACTCGACTCAATGTGGAATATATTGGACCTCTTTAGTATTAGTGTGGATTCTAATCAAAAGGTTTGGATCTAAACAGAAACAAAATATAATCTGAATCAGAAATAAATGTGGGTATATTTTTCCTTGGTGTGTTTGGCACAGAATTCAGATATCCTCTGAGGTAACAAAATATTTCTGTTTAGATCCGAATTGTTTGATCAGAATCTGAATCAATTCGACTCGATGTGAAATATACTGGACCTCTTTAATATTCGTGTGGATTTTGATCAAAAGGTTTGGATCTAAACAGAAATATCCTGTTAAAGTGATATGAATTCTTCGGCACACGGGTATTTTTTAAAATTAAATTCCCAGATGGTTAACTTTTTCCCTTTCAACGGTGAGTGCCCATGAAAAAAAAAATTGGGTCAAGAGTTTCTTTTTTTCCAACTCGCGGTGCTGCTTGGCTGTTTCATTGAATTGACCATTCATTAATCATTGATACTGGCGGAGCTGTTTCACCAAATTCATTAATTTGACCATTTTGTTAAGTTCATTAAATTGTGAGTAAGTTAAAATAGTCTAAAATACATTAATATAAGTGAATTGAAACATAAGATTAAAAATAACTTCAAAAAGCATTTCAACATTAACATAATAATTGATAAATACAAAACTAAAAATAATTAAATAAAACAGAATTTAAAAGTATAAGAAATTTTAATTGAACAGACTACAAGATCAATATAATAAGTTATTATTTCGACATCTAACATAATTATACTATGTAAGTCTAGCAATTTTATCTCTTTTTTTATTTCTTGCTTAACGTTAATTGTTAAGTCTTTTAACAGCTTTGTTGTACTCTTCATTGCTATGCCGTACATTCGTAATATCATAATTCAAGTGCTATCGCTATTATGGTATATAATAAAATTGTGTATAACATGCATGCTTGAATTGTGTCCGCTTGTGTATCAATTGTGTGATATGTTTCAATTTTTAAAATGAGAAGTTGTCATTTATCACTATGCATTGTGTGATCAATTCACTATAATATCACTTTACAGTGTATAAACGATTCACTCATTTAATTTTTTTAAGAATATGATATGTACAATTATATTAATTTGAACTAGTACTTGGTATCAATACAAGTAATATAATTTGATTTTAGCATTACATCTTTTATAAAAATAAAAAATAAAATAAAAACTAACTTCATATCAAATTTTCTATGTATTTTCCGAACATCTATATTATAATATTTTTATATGTTAAAAATTTACAAATTGATATTCCCATACGTAAAATCTAATTGTTTACAAACATTACATGGTTTGATCATTTATGTTACAAACATCATACCTCAAGGTCATCGTTTTTATTTAAAAGTGATGTTTTACTTAGGCATCTGTTTCATACTTGCAATGTTCCCAAGTCAGCTTTAAAAAATATATTTGTTAAATTAACAAGTTCAAAATTGTATTGCGCATATAATTTTTGTAGAGAATATTAGCTATCTTCTATCAACAAAGATCCTTCGTACCAAACAAATATGCCATTTCCGTCGGGTAAGATGATTTTCGACAATAGCATTATCCAATAAGATAATCGGTGTAAACTTTACGGAGGTGGATATCTAAGGAGTCTTGTGGCAACAGTCGTCATGGCCATTGTCATTGATTCCTCTGCAGTTAAAGAATTCTCAAAAGAAGAAAGGAGAGGTCCAGTTGGTTAGAAAAAAAGTGATATAATTGTTGCTTATTTAAAGGTTTAGAGTTTCATTCCTCCTAATAACTTTGCAGAGTTACAAAGAATTGAAAAAAAATTCTAAAAAAAAAGAATTAAAGTATTTGTTATTTTCAAATGCACCCCTTTTTATAAATAATTAAATATAAATGTATCACGTGGTCCTACAACGAATTTTGAAGAATTGTTTTGACACTGATTAAGTGGTAATACAATCAAACTATCAAAATTTTGATACAAAATATACTTAGACTATGGAAAAGCATTTTGTATTCTTATGAGTTATGACTATGAAAAGATGCATGCTCGACGGATCGACAAGAACCATCCTTATTCAATAATGCGATTATCTCCGAGGATGTAATTTTAGAATTTAGTCCAGTGTTTAATTTGATATTAGTTGTGATATTTAATATTTTTATGCTATTACAATTTTTTTTACAAAATGAAACTAAATATAACAATCACAACAAAAATCCACTACAACATAAATATATTTGAAATTTGAAAATGATCCAGGATAAATAACTCTACAACTATTAGTCCATGGATTGTCTTTCAAAAATTAGAAATTAATGTTATTTCCTGTAAAAAAAAAGTTATGTAAAGTGTATTCTGTTAGAAAAAAACTCTATTTCCGGAAAAAAAATATTATATGTAATGTACTTCTAGCAAAAAAGAATTATAAATATATTTCCAGCAAACAAATTACATGTAATGTATTTCCTATAATGGGAACAAAATTACAAGTTAATTTGAATAATATGAGCAGCTTAGCAAAAGTTTGTGCTTCCAAGTTATTCTCGTGCATCATTTTCTAATAATCGCAAAAATTGTCTACAGATGTATAATACTCTCGAGTTTCTTATTTTTATTTTAGATTAAATATTAGGCTAAATTTATTAGTAAAATGTGAATTACCATGTTCATATGTTGACAATCATTATCTACTGATTTAAAAAGCGAGTGACAATTCCTTAGTTATTTCAATGTATCTATAATTAACAGTGTTCTAAATAGCGTGCTATAACGTTTTTGGATCCTAAATACTACGCTATGGTATCAAAACACGCTATTTGAGCTACGGGCGCTATAGTGGTAATAGCGGTCCGCTATAGCGCATAGCGTGTAGCGCAAATAGCGTGCGCTATGCAACATGAGCTCTTTTTTTTTTTTTTTTTTTCAATTTATATGGATTTTAAATATAGACTCAGATTGGATTTTAACTGTGATTCTTTTTTTTGCAATTGACATACTAAGTTTTACAGTAAACTATTAATTATTAAATGAGAGATCTATCAAATGAAATAAAATAAGAAAGCTACAGCGAGCTATGCAATATGAGATGTTTTTTTTATTTTCAATTTATATGGGCTTTAAATAAAGACTCAGATTGTATATATTAAGATATTTTTTGAAGTAACAAAATGATACTTACTATATGGTAGTTTGAATATTTTAAATAAATTGAGATAATTAATTATGCTATGATATCTAGGTTATTTTGAAATTTAAATATAAAAAAAGATAGATTATGTCATAATACTAAATATATTTTGAATAGAAAAAGATCAATAGTTTATGATATTATTATGGATATTTTGAATAGCAATTTGGACTTTGTATTGGTTCAATATAAATATAATGGATGATCCATTCAGTTGTAACTCCCAATATTAATCTCCACTACCCCACTACCATTGAAATTTATATCCCACTACTATTTAGAATTCATTTTCATATTTATTATTGTAATGGCTTTTCATTTACAATTGATAGCCTATAAATAGAGGCATTGTAATCTTGTATTGTATACATGAGAAATATATGAATAAGAGATAGCCATTCTTTACATTCTCCATCTTGTTTTGTGTTTGTT
The DNA here is from genome assembly GCA_033356055.1 of Carex pumila. Taxonomy (NCBI): domain Eukaryota; kingdom Viridiplantae; phylum Streptophyta; class Magnoliopsida; order Poales; family Cyperaceae; genus Carex; species Carex pumila. The sequence goes on along the minus strand of JARJHM010000008.1, from coordinate 153,192 downwards.
TTTTTTTTGCTTTATAATACGTTATCAAAATGAGAGCTCTACTATTTAAAGATTCAAGGTAATATTTTTGTTAAATATTTAATTATGTTATCTTCTATATTATATTATGATGTTATCTTTTTACATTTTGTGTGTGTTTAACATAGATTATGTTAAGATATGGCCTGAAGCCATCTGATTATATTATTATGTTAATTTAATGGTCTGAAGCCATATGAATATAAATTATGTTAATGAAATTGGCCTGAAGCCATTTCATCAATTTTTCAATTGACCTGAAGTTCAATTATAAGATTAAATTATTGAAGTTACATGTTAATCATAAATTTATAATTTGCAATTTTTTTTTATAATATACGGTAGGTTCCAAGGATTATAAACTTTAGGTTCCAAGATCTATAAACTTTCGTTTTTTTTTTCTTTTTGCTCTCTGGAAAAATGACAAATTCTTTAATGATTACTATAACTTGCGCTGCAGGTTATATATATATTTGAGTTAAATAATATTTGTGTCCATTTAGTATTTTTTTAATTTTGTTGAATATTATTTAACTTGCTTAATATTTTTGTGATAGTATCATTATGTCGAATTTTGCCAAACTTGAATTTTTGGCTCTTGACATTACGGGAAATAATTAATTACTTATCATGGGTGTTAGATGCTAAAATTCATTTAGATGCAAATGGCCTTGGAGAAACTATCAAAGAAACTAATACCACCACTAATCAAGATAAGGCCAAAGCAATGATCTTTCTTCGTCACCACCTTTATGAAAGATTGAAAGTTGAATATCTTACGGTAAAAGACCTACTTACTTTATGAAAAAATTTAAAAGAAAGATATGATCACCAGAAAACTGTTATTTTCCCAAAAGCTCGTTATGAATGGATGCATTTGAGATTATAAGATTTTAAAACTGTAAGTGAGTTTAACTCAACAATATTTAGAATTAGTTCTCAACTAAAATTATGTGGAGAAAATAGTACTGATCAAGATATGTTAGAAAAAACATTCTCCACTTTTCATGCATCCAATATACTCTTACAACAACAATATCATGAAAAATGTTTCACAAAATATTCTGAATTGATTTCTTGTCTTCTTGTGGTTGAACAAAATAATGAGCTTTTGATGAAAAAAACATGAATCCCGTCCAACTGGTTCTGCTTCATTCCCTGAAGTGAATGTAGCAATGCATAACAATTCTGGACAATTTCAAGGACGTGGACGTGGCAATGGCCATGGCCGTGGTCGAGGCCATAGTCGAGGTCGTGGTCGAGGTTATTATCGTGGTGATCATTCTAAGAACATATCTCTCCACTAGAAGTGAAAAAATAATGAAGAAAAAAATGTTAAAGAAAAAAGTGAGCATAATAAAGAACAAGAGAATTCATGCTATCGTTGTGGTGGTAAAGGTCATTGGTCAGGTACCTGTCATACATCGAAGCATCGTGTTGACCTATATCAAGTATCACTGAAGAATAAGGAGAAAAATATCGAAACAAATTTCATTTGTGATGACAATTTCGATATTAGCCAACTTGATGTCACTCATTTGGATGTTGCTAATTTCTTTACCGAAGACAATACAAACTAATCACTTGATTAGTGTTGATAGGATATAAAAAATAAATAGATTAATAAATATTTGTTTTGTTGTTGGATTAGTGATGAAAAATAATAATAATAATAAATTTTTTTTTTAAGGAAATAAAATTTTATTTAGTCATTTATTGTATCCTTGGTTACATTTTTTTTATATTGATTATTTTTTTGTTTATTTCAATAATGAATATTTCTTTGGTTAACAGTGACATCAATAATAAAGAGATATGTCTCGTCGACAGTGCAACAACTCATACCATTTTTAAAGATAAAAAATGTTTTTCTTATTTAGTAATGCAAGAAGCCAATGTTAGTACTATTTCGGGTAGTACAAATTTAATAGAAGGCTCCGGAAGAACTATATTGTTGTTACATGGATGAACTCAACTTTATATTGATGATGCACTATATTCTTCTAAGTCTCAAAGAAATTTATTAAGTTTTAAGGATATCCGCCGAAATATATACCATATTGAGACAACTAATGAAGAAAGTGTTAAATATCTTTATATAACTAGTAAAATCTCAAATAAAAAATGCATATTGGAAAAATGATCTATGTTTTCCTTCGGTTTATATTACACATATATTAATGCAATTGAATCACATGTTATTGTAAACCAGAAGTTTACAGATAAGAATATGTTTATAGTTTGGCATGACCAGTTAGGCCATCCCGGATCGATAATGATGCAAAAAATAATAGATTATTCATGTGGACATTCATTGAAAAGCCAGAAGATTTTTCAATATAATGAATTGTCATGCGTTGTGTGTTCTCAAAGAAAATTGATTATTCGACCATCACCAGCGAAAATACAAAATGAATTTCTTACATTTGTAGAATATATACATGGTGATATTTGTGGACCAATACATCCATCATGTGGATCATTTAGATATTTTATGGTTTAATTGATGCATCAACAAGATGGTCACATGTAAGTTTATTATCAACTCGCAACCTGGAGTTTGCGAGATTACTTGTTCAATTAATCCGATTAAGAGCATATTTTCCTGATTATCCAATTAAAAAAATATGTCTAGATAATACTGGTGAATTTACTTCTCAGACATTTAATGATTATTGTATGTCTATTGGAATTGATGTTGAACATCATGTAGCTCATGTTCATACACAACATGGACTTGCATAATCATTTATAAAAATATTACAATTAATTGTAAGACAATTACTTATGAAATCTAAACTTCCAATATCTTGTTGGGGACATGCTATTTTGCATGCAGCAGCACTAATTCGCATTAGACCAACTAGTTATAATGAAACTTCTCCTTTACAATTAGTTTTTGGTCACATACCTAATATTTCTCATTTAAGAATTTTTGGATGTGCTGTATATGTTCCAATTGCTCCACCACAACGCACTAAAATGGGACCTCAAAGGAGGTAAGGAATTTATGTTGGATTTGAATCTTCATCTTTAATAAAGTATTTGGAACCAATGACAGGAGATTTGTTTACGGTCAGGTTTGTCGATTGTCATTTTGATGAATCAAAATTTCCAACATTAGGGGGAGAAAATAATCAGCTGGAAAAAAACATTAGTTGGAATGAATTATCATTATCACATTTTGATCCTCATACTAAAGAATGTGAACTAAATATTCAAAAGATAATTCATTTGCAAATATTAGCTAACCAATTGCCAGACGCATTTGCAGACTCAAAGAAAGTGACCAAATCACATGTACCAGCTGCTAATATTCTAATAAAAGTTGATGTCCATGTTGGACAAACTAATGAGATTATGACACGCATGAAGCGTGAAAGACCAATCGATTTCAAAGATAAAAATCCTCGAAAAAAGAAAATGAGTAAAAAATGAAAATGACCAAGTCGAGGATGTGATAGAAAAAATTTCAGAAGAAAATCAAATTATAACTAATATTGGAGTTCCAGCAGAAACTCAAGAATCTAAAACTAGTGAAAATGAAGAGATCTCAATAAACTATATCATGAACGGAATAAGATGGAATCGAGATAAAGTTGATATTAATGATATTTTTGCATATAATGTAGCGCTAGATATAATGAATAATGAGGATCATGAACCAAAATCTATTAATGAATGTCGATAAAGAAATGATTGGCCAAAATGAAAAGACGCAATTGAGACAAAACTAAACTCCCTTGAAAAACGAAAAGTTTTTGGACCTGTAGTCCCAATACCCAAAAGCGTAAAGCCAATAGGATACAAATGGGTATTTACACGAAAGTGAAATGAGAAAGGATAAATTGTGAGATATAAAGCTCGACTTGTAGCCCAAGGGTTTTCGCAAAGACTTGGAATTAATTATGAACAAACATACTCACCTGTGGTGGATGAAACAACTTTTCGGTACTTAATTAGTCTGGCAGTACATGAAGGACTCGATTTGCGCCTAATGGATGTTATTACAGTCTATTTATATGGCTCGCTTGATAATGACATATATATGAAAATCCCTGAAGGATTTAAGATGCCTAAAGTATGTAATTTAGGTTATCGAGAACATTATTCAATTAAATTGAATAAATCTTTATATGGATTAAAGCAATCTGGACGTATGTGGTATAACCGTCTCAGTGAATATTTATTGAAACATGGATATAAAAATGATACAGTTTGTCCATGTATTTTCATGAAAAGAACTGGAAATGAGTTTATTATAATTGCAGTTTATGTTGATAATCTAAATATCATTGGAACTCCTGAAGAGCTTCAAAAAACAGTAAATTGTTTAAAGAAACAATTTGAAATGAAAGATCTTGAAAGGACAAAGTTGTCTTGGATTACAAATTGAACATTTAAAAAATGATATTTTTGTGCATCAATAAACTTATGTTGAAAGAGTGCTAAAAATGTTTTATATGGATAAATCACATCCGTTGAGCACTCCAATAGTTGTAAGATCATTAGATGTGAATAAAGATCCTTTTAGACCTCGAAAAAATGAAGAAGAATTACTTGGTCTCAAAATACCATATTTTAGTACAATAGGAGCACTTATATATCTTGCTGGGCATACAAGACCAAATATATCATTTACTGTAAATTTATTAGTAAGATATAGTTGAACAAATCCGTTCAAGTGAAAATCTAGCAGATTTATTCACTAAGGCACTCCCAACTACAATATTCAAAAAACTAATTCATAATATTGGAGTTCACCGACTTAAAGATCTTATCATGAGGGGGAGTTAATACGCATTAAAATAATAATGTAATATTTTTCCTTCACTAGGTTTTTATTCTATAAGGTTTTTCCTAGTAAGGTTTTAATGAGGCATATTCTTATGTAATGGACATTCAAGGATAAGTGTTATGAATATAATGGATGGTTCATTCATTTGTAACTCTCAATATTAATCTCTACCCCACTACCATTGGAATTTATATCTCAGTACTATTTAGAATTCATTTTCATATTTATTATTGTAATGACTTTTCATTTACAATTGGTAGCATATAAATAGAGGCATTGTAATCTTGTATTATACACATGAAAAATATATAAATAAGAGATAGTCATTCTTTACATTGTCCATCTTGTTTTGTGTTTGTTTTTATTTGCTTTATAATAAATATTATAATTTTTTAATCAATTTGATGTTATTTATTATTATATGGGACTTAGATAATGTTGATATTTAGTACAAATATATGATATAATTTTTTTAAAAATAAAAAAAAATGCTATGTGGCATAGCTTTCGCTATAGGGATGCTATTCGCTATAACTTTTTTTTTCGACTTCCCGCTATGACACAATAAACGCTAATTAGAACCTTGGTAATTAACATGCTGTGATGCATCTTCAAATAATATTAAAATCACATGAAATTTGATTGTTCGAAATATGTCAAATAACATATCTATAAATTTATTTTTTATTGCAATTTTGTTTAATTTTAAGAAAATTATTGTCAAGATTATCAAAATTATTGTTGTCAAAATAATATCGAGAATATCAAAAGAGACATAATCGTGTGAAAAGTACTAGCTAAAATGGAGAAATATTAAATAAAGATCATCATTGAAAAGTACCACCTAAAGATTTTAGAACTCTAAAACATGTAAACAGGTCAAAAGTAAAATGGAAGCTCATAAAAGGAGCAACCAGTGTCGCAAATGCTGTAAATTTTTATCTGCCAATAAAATGGAGAAATATTAAATAGAGATCATCATAGAAAAGTACCAGCTAAAGATTTTAGAACTCTAAAACATGTAAACAGGTCAAAAGTAACTGCAAGCTCATAAAAGAAGCAACCAGTGTCGCAAGTACTGTAAATTTTTATCTGCCAATCTTACGAGATACCTAGCTACTGAATTTGAGCAAGGTACCAGATACCTCATGGCATTTCCTATACTGTAGTTTCAAAATATCCTACTCAAAAACTCGAAAAAGTAGCAATTTCATTTTTAGAAAATCAACAGTGCGTAAGATCTCAGCCGAAAGATGGTGATAAATGTTTGCAATAATCACGGTGAATCATCAATTGGACACAGTTTGCATCACGGAGAACGCACTGTTGATTAAGCAAGAACAAATTTCACGAAGACTGAAAATAACAAATAAAAACAGAGGAAAAAGGTGGATTCAGATAGAAATAGTCAATCACCATGGACCCGCCATCTTTTGATGCGGATCTAAGACTGGGGCGACAATCAAATATCATCATTTTCCACAAAACAATCTCTTTTCATTCATCAGATCTATAATGTTTGTCAGTGAAAAGAAACCAGGGTTTTACCAGTATTTACCGAGAAGAAACTGTAGGCTCAGAGTCGCCGATGAGGTATAATACGGCGAGATAGAACTAGGGTTTATATAAAGATAAGAAACGGCTAAGCGTCTCTGTTCGTGTCGATCTCTAGACAGATATTGAGCCTCTTGGACCGCTGAAAACATGGACTGGGCTTTATTGGCCCAAAATGTAAATTCTATTTAAAATCTATACTGTATGAAATCATTTTTCTCAGCTATTGAACGTTTCTTAAAGTTTCGCAGCGAAAATATATCAATTGCGTGATAATTCGAATTGAAATATTTCAACATGCGTTAAACTAAGTTAAGTTGCGCTGATTCCTCATTTTTTCTTTAAACTATTTTAATTTTTAATTTAACTCTCTTCTACGCAATTGGGCTTTCAATTTTAATGGATATAATGATATAAAAATTTCATCAGGAATAAATGATAAAAGCAAACAGACTTTTTCAAAAATTATTATAAACACCGCATTCTTAATTTGCTACATTTTTCCATATTATGTTCCCATAATAATTATTATCTTAAAAAGCTTTTCAATATTATGTTATCCATTACAAAATTAAACAAGTGCCAATTGATAAGAAAATGCAGCATTTGTTGTTAACTTTTTTCCAAATAAAACAAAAAGTCACTTGAATTGAGATAATTAAGAGTTGAACAACTAATGGATTACCTTTGAGAAATAGCATCCAAAACAAATTTTGAGTTTAGATCTGGATAGCCCGATCAGAATCCGGACCAATCCGGTCTAAAGTGGAATGCACAAAATCCTTTTAATATTCGTACTAAAACAGATTGAACAGTCCGAATATAAACTCAAAATTTGAGTTAACTCAGGTGATATGAATTTATCCAACAGTAGGATTGTTCCTTGCACCGTAGTCTATATTTGGGCCCAATAAGCCCAAAAGGCCTACACCAGCAGTACTGGATTGCATTGGAGAAATTGTTGTTCCTTGTACCAGTTGACCGTATATAATTTGAGCCCAATAAGCCCAAAAGCACACTTTAAACCTGCTCTTATCCCTTTCTCCTCTCTTTTGTTCCGAAGCCACACCAGCAAGTGAAGAGTAAGAGGGCTCTCAATCTCATGGCACTCTCTCTCCTACCGCTAAAACCCTGCTCCCTTTCTCTCTCCTCGCCTCAGTCTCTATATCTTCATAAGAGGAAATCTCTTTCTCTTTCTGTTCGATCAGCGCCTGATGCCTCCTCAAGCTCCACTGATACCGCTCCAGAAAATACAACACAAAATGTACCAGAAAAACAGGTAAATGTTGCTTCTTTATTGTCTCAACCTTTAATTTTTTTTCTTCTCAATAGTGGGTACTGTCTACAGTTTTTCAGTTGCAAAACTTAATAACCAAATTTCTGGTAAATATTTAAATAAAATTTTCAAATAAGTAGTACCAAAATAAATCTATACTGGTTATTGCGGTGCTGGTACGAAATGATAAACTACTTGGGTGTTATACCTGAGTTTCCTTTTATGTGATTGCTTGATTGGTCTCTCCTTCCTTTAGAATTGATTGAAAACCCATGTACTATCGTTTAAGCTTCGTACCAGTACCATGTAAATGTTGATTGCGGTACAGGTAAATATTGCTTCTTTAGTGGTTTTTACATCTCAATAGTGAAAATGAGTATTTCTACCAATTAAAGATGAATCAATTAGTGGGTACTGTCTTCAGTTTTTCAGTTGCAAAACTTAGAAATCAAATTTCTGGTAAATATTTTAAGTGAAAAGGACTTTGCACTACCCTATCGAGCACTGAAGGAGCCAGGTAGAGCTAATGCCTACCCTGGATATTGAAAACTATTCTTAGATCTTCCTCCCCTTTTCTTCTGTGCATATTTGCTTTGAATTTTGGTCTATTTTCTGAGGAAGGGGATGATGAGATTGTGGAAGAAATATCGAATGGACATGGTACACATGAGCCTAAGAACTATTATCATAAAAAAATTCTGTGAACCGAGTTTAAATGAGAAAATCTACGGTTGGGTTTCATTTCTAGCCTACCTCAACTTGTTTGGGACTAAATGCTTGGTTGTTGTTGTTGTTGAGTTTAAATGAGAAAATGGCAGAAGGGTGGGGCCCGTGGTCAGAATAAATGAACAACAGGGCATCAAATTCCCTTTCTTTCTTCTTCTCCATTGCAACCAAACCCTGGAACAGATCATTTCCACTGTTCTCTCCCATTTCCTTTCTTCATCTCCATTCCTGTGTGTGGAGGACACCTCCATTTCCGCTAATTTTTATTTTCTAGTTTAATTTTAATTGTTGTGTCATGTTTTTTTTGCTACTTTTTGTTTCTCTTTATTTTCTTTTATTTTTTCTATACTATTGCTCTTATAAGATATGGTTAATCATGAGATTAATTTTATGAAAATTCTAATGAGTTTGAACCCGATTGACTATTTTCTAATACTGATACTAGCCAATATCAGTGTTATTTAGCGTACTGGTGCACACTACTTCTTCCCTACCATGACAAAAATCTTGGATCCGCCCATAGTTATAACTTTGCTTGATAGTTATTGTGGTACTGGTAGAAAATAATAAACTTTTTGCATGTTATGCATGTTTTTTCTTATTTATTTGATTGCTTAATTGGTCTTTCTTTCCTTTAAAATTTGATTAAAAACCCATGTACAATCGATCAAGCTGGGTACCGGTACCATGTGGCACCTGCCATTTACTGGTATAAATAGTGGTATAATGGCCCTTGGTTCTGACCCAACTGCTCCCAGTCATTTTTTCTACTGATGCTAGTACGAGTCCGGATCCTCTGAAGCAACTCAAATTTTGAGTTTAGATCTGATCTGTCTGATCAAAATCCGGACTAATCTGGCTTGAGCTGAATGCATGTGGCCCCTTTAATATTCTTGCCAAAACAGATCTGACAGTTCGGATCTAAACTCAAAATTTGAGTTACTTTAGGTGATATGAATATTACTACTATGGATTGAAAACTTTTGTTAGGATGCAAGTGTTTAAACACTGTCTCCCAGTTTGTTATTTTTGATAATCTTCATTTTACAATAGAAAACTTGCTTCTCTGTAAATTAAGTCAAACCTTTCGATATTTACCCTGTACCTGTTACACAATTAGCATTTGGGAAACTAGTAGTTGGTCCATCAATAGTTTCTTCCTAAAATATTTTATGAGTGAGGCTAATAGTAATATGCATATTACGCATCGGCCCGTGCTATAGACCCATATCTCTATTTCCAAATTTCATTCAGTCAATCCGAACCGTTAAACATGATATTCATATGAAAATGTGTTTGGAGGCCAAATTTTACAATATTTAGAATTTTTTTACTATTGTTTAGATAGGTCGAAAATCACTCCAGAGTTTTATATATGCATATCACTATATATATTGTCTCATTCACTTTTAATTAAATGTGTAGTTTTGAAATTACATGATTTGTAGAAAATGCAAGTGGTGGTAAAAGTCATGGAAAGATCACGACTTGTCTTAAAATTTCTATGGATGGAGAAAAACCTTGGCCTGGCATTAGACCAGGTTGTACCGGGCCACGGCACAATACCGATAAGCCCGTACTACTTTTGGCCAATGGAGGATGCTTGGGATGTGCTCAAGGCCAAGTTGGAGCGGCCCTGGATCCCTAAAAAGCGTAGAACCGCTCTTCTCAATCAAGCAACTGATATCATTAATTTATGGCAACAGAGCATTGCTGAGTCCCAATAGTAAAGGGTTTTCCTTTTCCTTTTTCTTTTTCTTTTAATTTTGTTTTTCTTATAGAGTCCATGAGCTTGTTCGTATTTATTTTGTTTAAAAAATGGTGCTAGTATTTTGTCTAAACAATATTATTTTGTTCTCTCTTTTATGTAGGTTTTGATAATATGTATTAGTAGTGTAGGTTAGAGATAGTGAAATTGAGGTGTAGTTAAGGACTGTAATAGTAATGATTGATGTGCATGTAATTGTTAGTACCAAAGAGTTTGATTACTTTATACATAATTAGAATGTAAAATTTATTTTTCATCAATGGAATTAGTGGCATTATGCCACTTGAGAATTCATATATATGTTACAAAGTTGTTCTTATCTTATTTGAGGAATATTTATTTTTCATTAATGAAATTGGTGAAGTTTATGAAGAAAATACAGTAATTCAATGGTCCAAAGCCTGAAATTAGATGATGCAGCAGTGATTGCCATTTTTAATATTGTTTGACATGGTTTCTAGCAATAAGGATATTATTAGTACAATGTTCATTAGAGCGTATCGATACTTTAATTAACTATCTCTAAGGAAGAATTAAGTTGCCTATTAAAATGATTGAAAAGAGTGTTTCTGTTTTCTTTTTTTCTTATACTTTGATGTCAGCTTTTGACATTTTTTTTTCTGGATTATTTCAAATGCATCATGGTGATGTATTTTTTTCTCAACATCCTTATCAATTGGGGTACCCTACTGGTAATTAACCTATTGGTTCTGATTTGTTACAATTGGGTTACTCTCCCTCTAAATTAGAAAGCACAAACTAGTGATCATATACAAATTACATAGGTTACAATTCGACAAAAAAATAATTTACTGAGAATGAATTTGCTTACCTAGTGGTGCAGATGCAGCTGTTGTCCGAGTAGGAGTGGACCTAATGGCTACCATGGTAGGCAGCGGAGTCGAGAAGAAAGAGCTCAATGAGGAGGTGAAGCCCAATGAGGAGGAGATAATTTTTGAGCTGAAATTGAAATTATTGACTCTGAATTTTAACCAAATATCTTATATATAAAGGTTATTTTAAGTTGGATGTAAACTTGCCATCAACTAATAATTGCTTCAGTCACCTTGTTTGCACCATCTTTCATAACAATTCAAAGCTTAATTAATATTTTTCTTAGAAACTAATTTATTCACAAAATACACACAACAGATCTAATTCAATGTTCTCTCTCTCTCTAGGATTAGTAACCAGAAAATTCTTAGCAGCTCTGCTAAATTACAATATTCCTAGCAAATGGCAGCGCGCACTTGATTGAAAAATTAAGTAGTCCCAAATAAAACCAAAAGAAAAATCAAATTTCCTATCAACATGAGGCGAAATCGACTAACCTCCTTTTTATTGTGCTCCTCTACGGCAAAACAAGCGAGTTGTTCAATCTTGACCCTGTTTCCCCTCTCTTTGAGCTGACAATGATCAAATTAACATGTTTCTTGCACCATCCGAAATATTTCTGTGATTCTTAAACAAATAGAAGACATACATAGATTTTGACTGCCATAGTACTGTTACTGATACTTCACATAAGAATCAGAGAAATATTTCGGCTCGTGCAAGAAAGGCATCAAAGAAAATCAGACAATTGGAATTGGAGTTGCAAAAGGTGCAACAAATGCTATTGAAACTTGAGGCAGAGAGTGTAAATGAAATTACGGCAAGTGCTGTGTCATTGCCAAAGAGATCAAAGGTTCTTTTAGTAGAATATCTCAGTGGTTGCATGCGATTCAAAACGCATGAAGATTAGTTGCATTTGCATGCATGTTCTTTTGATTATATGCCGCTTATTGTATAGTTTGATTCATCAATTCCTTGTATTCACTGTGAGGTAATTTGAAGAGTGTTCGTCAACTTCAACAAAATCAAGCAAATAATATTACCAAATTAATCTCTCTATAAATTAACTACTCGGATTTCAAATTGCATCAGGTTTAACATGTATATATAATATATAAACTATAGAGAATACACACATAATTTAATTTTTGGGGTAACATTATACGAAGTCTCAAAATTTGTAGTTTGTGACAAGTTGGTTTCCGAACTTTAAATTTTGAAAATCATGCGATGATTGACAAGGACCGCCCCACCCCATGAACTTATTTACTATTTTCTTCAAATAATATTTAAAACCTGCACATATTTTAATTAGAGCAATTTTAAAAATATATATAAACTTTTATACATAAAATAGTTGTAATATAAGATACCTCTGAAAAGAGAAGAAAATAAGCACTGAGGCCTTCCAATCTTTCTGTTTTGAAACTCATATAAAAATAGTGTTCGTATGGAAGGTTGTAGGTTGTAATTTTGAAGCTCATATAAAAATATTTTATGAATATTAAAATTTTAAAAATTAAACCTTCCAAAAAAACACAAGCAAGCGGTTACCTTTTTGAAATTTCGCCCTTTCTCTGTCAACCATGTAACTAGCTCAAAGTTGACATCATTAGCACCTCGATATAAAAGAATACCAGCATAAATTTTTAATTAGATTGCATTATTGTGAAGTTTAAAAAAAAATAGAACCAATTTTAATTATTTTAACAGAACAAACACCATTAAGTTGTTTTTTTTTTATAAAAAAATAGCTCCACCAATCCTAGAGATTGGTGGAGCTGCTTTTTATAGAAAATAAATCAATGAGACATTTGTTTTAATAAATTAATTAAAATTGATTCTATTTAAAAAAAAATCGATTGTGAAGTATGAGACTAACATTTCGTGTTTTCCGTTAATTATTTCATTTAGTATATATTGACAAAGAAATAATTTCATGTATCCTTGTATTTAATAAAACCCAATCCTTTCAAAATTTTCTATAAATTAATTCCATCCCTCCTCTCCACAGCTCAATTGTGCCAATTTAAAAAACCTCTGCCTAACTTTACACAAAAAAAAAAAAAAAAACATAGTGACATGGAAGCAGCCAGCATGAAGCAATTTTAAAGTTGTGGTTGCTTCCCTATTATACATGCAAATTGTTACAAATCCCATACTCCAGCTAATTTTTGTGTAATCGAATACACGTTTTTTAAATTGTTCTAATCATAATTTGTGCAAATTTTAGATTTTTTTTTTGTTAACATAATTGTCAATTCTAATAATTTATTTTTCAAAGTGTGACAATAAATTAAACATAAACTTGAAATTGGCATGTAATCGGTCATAAATGCATTGCTATAACTTTTTGTTAACGTAAAATTTATTACTTTTTTTTTTTTTTTGAAATGGCTCTAATAGTTATTTGTGCAAGTAGAATTGATGCAGAACTGTCAGTTTTGGGATTTAGTCACTTTAAACATGTCCAGTTTTGAAGCATAACATCTATTATGCATTCAAATTGCTGAAAGCTATAACGTATATAAGGATTAATATATATAGCAGTTCACGGAATCACGGTCCATATTCTTGATAGTTATGGTTCAAATACTATCTAAAGCTAGTTATAATATATAGGATACCTCTGACAAGATAATTAGTAGGAAAATAAGCACCGAAGCCCCTCTAATATTTTGGTTTGCTTAATTATAAGGACCCTAAAATCACAAATCGTACGAATTAATATGCTAGAGCAACACTGGTACCGGCTGGGACCATTTTTGCAAGGGTACCTAGACAGTTTGCAAGGAAGCAATAATCATGTTAAGCACTGGTACTAATCGTATCAGTGTAAATAAAGTAAACTCTATACAATAATCATTTCAAGCGCTAGGCTGATTTGCGATTATGCAAATTTGGAAAAGAATATATAACATGATGCAGGGATCACCGTGCAAGTGGTTAAATGAGTACAAAATCGAGTCATCTTCTTCTTCTTCTCTGCCATCTAATTTTTTGCTCTTGCCTAATTTTGCCTAACAAAAAAATGGCTGCATGTAATCGGGTAGTGCAAGTATATCCTATAATAATATTGACTCTTGAGTCAACCCATTTCGTCGATTTACGCGACGCGCCGTGCGAGTCCAAATTAATGTTTGCTATTGCTTATATTGGGGTGTGAACGAGAGCTATGACAATATATTATTTAAGATCATGATCTAAAAAAAAATATAGAACCTTTGTTCCCCTATCACTTGCTTTTTGATAAAAGGCAAGATATAATGCTAGTATTTTTCACGCGCCTTTTAACCAAAAAAAGAAATAAAAAGATAATGCTGCCGTGCTGGTTTCAAAATAATTTCAGAGCTATCCGTAATTTTAGATCGCATGTGGCGAGAATTGTGTGAACCACATGCGACTGCGCATGATTGGATTGGAACTAATTATACTTTTCGTTTTATCTGAAAACTGGGTTTTATTTATAATTGGGTTGAGAATTAAATTTTGGTCCCGTGCCTAATTAAGACAGTATAATTTGTATAAAAAATTACAAGCTCCAAATTCGACTAAATTTTTCTTAAGATATTTGAAGTTGTAATGTTTGACATCCATCTTTATCTAAAATAATTTCTAATTAAATACTTCTTCGTTGAAAATGCATTTCATTTTCTAAGAGTGTCTTTGAATCGTGTTATAATATACGATGTCTTGTTGGACATAGAGTTACGTGTATATTTAGTATTTTATTGTTATATTTATATTGCCTTTCTCTTAGTGTTAATAAATATTATAATTGTACTCGTCTGCTAATGTTATTTTCTATGAACGCAAACTTCAAACCATCTAACATATCTTAATATTCATAGGAATCTTCTAATTAATCATATTTCAAACTTGTTATCTTTTACATAAAGAGAGTTATATTTTGCCATTAAATAAAAAAAAACTAATCTTTTTTGTCAAGTATAAATAACTGAGTGAGGCTACAGTATTGTACATAGCTAACATTGATATGTACTGTGAATGTATATTTTTATTTTCAAAATTCAAACAATCAATTTGAATTACTTAACAAGATTTCCATATGAAATGTGCTTGAATACCAAAATTTTCATTTTTTAAAATTTCTTTTACTATTTATCTTATTAAATAAGTACAAAATCACTTCTTGATCTAAAAATTCTATACTATATGAAAGTAATGATTTTTATCTACCTAAAAATAGTAAAAAAGCTCGAATAATATAAAAGTTGGTTACAAGCACGTTTTCATATAGACATTATATTGAATTGTTTGAATTAAATATTTAAATTTTTAAAAAAATATGCATCCATATTACGGATCAATATGTATAATGCACAATGTTATAGCTCACTCTTAATTATGTATATATTTAATAAAATTTACCACTTGACTATGTCAGAGTCTCAGAGACGAAGCCATATAAAACCAGAAGGTAGACAATTAGATCATTGTGAAATCATGTTTCGAAGTTAGATAAAAAGTCGGCATTGAGGACAAGAATGTGGCAAAATTTCAGCGTAAATAATTCTTGTTAAAATTATGAAAACATATATTTCTACAATTATTTTATTATAGATATACTTGCACAAGTACATTTTAAAAAAATATATATTTAATTAGATGTGAGCAGGTGTCTCACTATGACCAGGGCAAATCTACCGCATTGGCCAGTGGTGTTTAGCTAATCTTATGATTTAATTTTTTTAATATAGTTAATTCTTCTCATAAGATATTAAATATGTGCCAGTAATTTGCGGTGATTATAATTTCAGTTTGTGTTTATGAAGATCTGAGTTTAAATTCCACTATCACATATTGTGTGTTTTTATGTTTCAGTCTCTCAATTTAATTTATTTTATTTTACCTCGGATCGCGACTCTCCTATGTTGCATGGAATTATATTTTATGATATCCAAACTGTTTCCAAAGAATTTATATCCTCAAAAGCGTTAGAAAAATTCAAACATGAATCAAACGAACGAAATCTGATCGAAATTTAACTTCATCAAAATTGTTAATATTAATTTGAGCCCATCCACCTTTTCCAAAATGCAACTGCAGACACCGCGTTGGATGCATTCCAAATTTCCAATGCTGTTGAGAGTATAAAATTGTTTTCAACATAGAATGCCTTTGGGTTAGTGCGTTTTATATAATGTTTCATGGAGTATATTTGGAAAATAAAAAACACATATATTGTTACATCGATCAATCCGAATCATTTCTCTATTTGACTTCTCAAAATAAATTGTATCCTTCACTTTTTGTAAAATTAAGAACAATAGAAAGCACCACATATATATATTTACTCATATGAGTAAGGCTATCATACATTGTAATGTATAGATATATTTGTGTATTGAACTATAAATCATTGAATTTAAAGTTCAAATAATCGAGCCAAATCGTTCATCTTGTTTTTCATATTAATATGTGCATGAAAATCAAATTTTACATTTTTTGAAATTTTTGTATTATTTATTAAGCCACTTTGAAAACCACTGATGTAACGGTGCCTTTTGATTTTATTGTTGCTGTTGGATTAGCGATTTTTAAAGTGACTTAATAAATAGTAAAAAAAATTTTTAAAATGTAAAATTTGGTCTCCAAGCACATTAATATGAAGAACAAGATAAATTATTTGAATCGGCTATTTGAACTTTGAATCCGATGATTTATAGTTCAATGCACAAAGATAACAATGCATTGCAATGTATAGTAGTCTTACTCATATAGAGTGTGTGTATATATATATATTTAAAAAGACAAAATGTTCGTTTCATTACTTGATGAAACATGTGTCTTACCAAAAAAAAAAAAAAACACAAAAGAAGCACCATAGATATACTTCTACGGTGATCTAAATAATATAGTGTTCAAATTCATAATACATAATAATAAATTTTAAAAGGAATTCAAATTACATCTACTTGATAAATTTGGAATCATTATAAAAAAATGTATAAAGAAAGTTAAAACTGTCATTGTGTCGTTCATTACTCGAAAATTATGTACATAAATATTGATTAAATGTAAAATATTGGTGATTAGTTACAAGTCGACAAAAATAGATTATTGTAATTGACATAATTATCTGATGAACGATTCATAGTTATCAAAAATCGAATCATATTGATATAATATCTCCATAACTTTAAGGTTCTTTAAACTATATTTTATTGATGTGGTTAAATGTTGGTCGGTGTACATGGAATTTAATGCTGACCTCATCACCTCAGTACAGTGCACGAATTTTGAGAGAAAATTTTAATGCGGACCTCTGTACACTGCACGAATTTTGAGAGAGCTTCACGCGCCTGGCCTTTTACCCCCTTTACAAATTGACAAATATTTTAATCAACAATACTACTTGGTCAACTTCGATTAAGAAAAAGTGGGTGGGCCGTGGGCCACTAATGGGCCTTTCTTTAACAAACCACAGGAGTTATTCAATTATTTTTCCAGCAGCAAATCCAATGGAAAGTTACCTAAAAAAAACTTAATTTGACCGTATTATGGACCCTTTGACTTAATTAGTTCTGGATTCAAATCCTCTCCTCTCTTTCTCTCCCTCCTCATGGCGTCTTGCCTAAGTTTGGCAAGCAGCACATGAGACTACCAGAGCAAGAGACAAAGACAAAGATATCTTACAAGAGACTTGAAAGGATTTGAGTTACAAAGTCAAAGGTGCCACCTTTTGAACGAAGCAACTATTTAAATGCACCATATTCTTCTCTGGTTGATTCCCATCCTCTCATTTTCTAATATAATCTATCAGCTCACTTCATATTCAGGCAAAACCCATCAATTTCTTGTGAGGTGTTGTAGCTTCTAATCTCCGTGATATTTTTGAAATCAAAGGTCCGTTCGTAGACATTCTCTTATTTCGAAGTTTTGACATGGTGATGAATCTTTTTTTTTGGTTAATGTGCCTCTGATATCTTGAGATTCGGGTCTCTTTAATCGTCGAATCTTTACTCCACTTGAACAGTTGAACCCAGTGTGTTATCGTTTCTTCAAAAACAAATATCAAACCGTTGAATACTTCTATTTGTAATATATTAAATTTATTTACCTAAGTAATAAACAGTAGTAGGTAATTCAATAATTAACACCCCACCTAATATTCTTCTAATATTTACATTGTTTATTGATCTGTTATCTCTACCTTCGATTCGCGCATTTCATACTGTTAGATTGTATGCTCTCTATGTTTCTTCCTAGAACTTCATTTATTTTTCTTCTCTCAAAATACATACATATATTTTTTTTCTCTTTCTCTGACACTTGGCTGGGAAAAAGAGCAAGCAGAGTACCCAAGACGTGAGAAGTGGTAAAGAAACCACGCATATATTGTTTGACGTCTCCCAATTTCACGCCTACAAATCCGGCCTTTAATGGCCTCAGAGGAGGAATGCATTTTATAATTTTGGCCAAAATATCAATAAAAATAAAAAGAAGAAGAGCAAGATGTGAACAAGGTATGTGAACCCTTGCACAAGAAGAGGGATGTCCCATGTGATTCTTCTCCTTTTATTCTTCTTTGTTTTCCAACGAATCTCCTTTGGTGCTTCTATAATTCTTCTTTACTTTTTAGTGTGATACGCCATAGAGACCTTTCATGATCTACAGAAAATCAAAATGTAGAAGCTTCTTGTTTCAGGATTACGAAAAACTGTTTGCACATGGATTTGCATGCTAGCTATAAAGGCATAGGCAATTTAACAGGTTCAACTTAGGGTCCCTCGCTGATTGCTCCATAATTTGCCCCTCTAATTCTGCTCTAATAATCTTTGTACAAGTCTCTCATTGGTCATGATCTTCTTTTCTTATTCTACCAAACCACTTCTTCTTTTCTTTCCCCTTGATTTTTAAAATTAAATCAAACGGTTTACTTAGTGTCAGCACATTTCAACTGTCCTACATCAGGCGGGCTGTTTACTTGCAGGATTTCCTCAAAGCCTTGAAAATATATTTCTGAAATTGTTTGATTGTGCAAGGGAATTGCTTGTTTGATTGCAGGTGTTTTCCTTTTGGAAATACTATTAGTTCATTGCTTGGTCTAACCCATTATATTCCTTTAGATTTTGCCCCACCTCCAGTTGAATAATCTAAATTTCTCATTTCTCTAGCTCATCTTGTATTTGCTTGTCATTCAGTGATCAATGTCTTTAATTTTTTTTTTCGGTTTTTAAAATAATTATTGACTAAAATAGTACTTCTAGTTGCTAATTAACCAGGAGCGTGGCATTTTACAATTGAAAATTTCCTTTTGAGAAAGGGATATTCAATACATTTCTTCTCTATTTTGTTCATGTAATTCCATGCTTTTGAATCACATAATCAAGAAGTGCCACAGCTTTAATTAGGCCTCAAAGTTCAAAAATGATACTCATTCTTTGTTTTTGGCCCTTTTTCAATGCAGATAGAAATCATATATACATACCGCATAGTGGCACATGGGTCTAATTCGAACTCCAAGCATGAGAAGTGGGGATTATTTAGAAGGGATGATGAATGATTATGTAGGTGGTAAAGCAAATAATAGCAAGATGAGAGTGCCTCCTAAGAGCTCTGCTCGCTTGGTTGCGGGTCTGACCTTCCTTCAATTTGCCTTTGCTATGTATGCCACATTCCTCCTCTATTACATGAGCCCTTCTGTCGATCTGCGCACAAAACCCGACTTCACATGGGCAACCCGCATTGCCCACCAATGGAAACATTTCATAGCACAACCTCATGTACTATCTACCATACAAGAAAACGCGCTCGTTATCAAGTCCTATTCCCCGCAAGAGGTATGCGAGTATGAGAAGATCGAATTCTCACAAAAGAAGTCGAACGATGAATTGATGATCCGGCTCAAAACAGGGCTTTACAATGAGGTGCTAGATTTTCAGCAGAAGAATTTTGGCACTGAGACGCTTTCTGAGCTGCTAAACATGAAGTCAAGGTGGAGCGCACGTGGTCCCAATGTGCCTAAGATCACAGTGATTTTAAACCATTTCAAGAGAAAAACCCTTTGTGCACAGCTCGATTCGCTCCTTAACCAAACACTACCTTTTCACCATGTGTGGGTGATTTCATTTGGAAGCCCCAATGAGTTATCCCTGAAAAGAATAGTTGATAGTTATAACCATTCCAGGATAAGCTTTATCAGCTCAAGCTATGATTTCAAGTACTATGGGAGGTTCCAGATGGCACTCCAAACAGAGGCTGACTTTGTTTATATACTAGATGATGACATGATACCAGGCATGAAAATGCTTGAGATTTTGGCACATGTAGGTGGAACAGAGAAATATAGGAACTCTGTTTTGGGGAGTATCGGAAGGATTTTGCCGTTTAGGCAAAAGGATTTCACATTTCCTAGTTACCGGAAGTTCAGATCGAAGGAGGCTGGGCTGTACTTACCTGACCCTGCTTACGATATCACAGTCAAGAGGATAGTACAGGTCGATTTCTTATCCAGCTCTTGGTTCCTTTCAGCCGACCTTGTCAAGACTCTGTTCATCGAGACACCATTTACATTCATGACCGGTGAAGATCTCCACCTGAGGTAATCAATTAACTACTACATAATTACAATTTTCAGATTTTAGTTCAAACAAAATTCATATTTACAAGAGGCTACGGTACTATGCATATCACGGATTAGTCCATACTATGGATCAATGTACAAATAGTCTAGAATTTTTAGATCAATTGCCTAAGGGCTTACAAAAAAAAATAAAAATTAGATCAATACATAGTACCATAGCCTCACTCTTATAAATAAAATATATAGCAAAATAAGACTAAGAGAAATTAAAATTTTCTCATTTGAAGTTATTTGACGGTTTGTCACTCAACTAATTGATATGTCCATTATTATATATGCAGCTATCAGTTACAGAAGTACAGGAATGCAGGATCCTTTGTGCTACCAGTGGATCCAAATGATAAGGAGACATGGGGAGACAGTGAACACCGGCTTGCTTATGTGTCAGAAACAACCGTAATTTTCAAGGATATAGTGCAGGTGAGAGATGATCAATGGTGGAAAGCTCTCACCACTGGTTACATCACTCAATGGGCATCCATGCACCCTCAGAAAATTGATGCACTTTTCTATGCTCACTCCCTTTCTGAGGTCAAAGCATTGGCCCCTCTCCTAGAGAAATTCCGTGCCACGCCAGGTAGAAAGGCATATATCGTTGTATCGGGAGGACACTACTGCCCCTGTGAACAGGCCACTATTGCTCTTAAGTGGCCTCAAATTGTGTGCAAGGAGAGGCGGTTCAAGATATTTGATTTGGAAATAGGGGCGATTTCTGGGGGCTCCAAATCGGACGTCCCAATTGTGCAGGCTGTCTACTCAAGCATGCGAGGGCTGCTAAAGATGCACAATCCCAGCTTAATCATCACAGTCAATGACATAGATGCAAGTGTAAAGAGTGCACTAAAAATGGCTGCTGAGTCAAGTGTGAACCAAACGGCACTTGTTCTCCTGCCGAGACCTTCTATCCAAAAGGTCCTTTGGATGGCCAATCTTCGACCTGCGGCTTTACCAAGTAAAGTTTTAGTTTCCTCATATCATCCTTATTTGCTAGTACTTTTTAATATATGTATTGAATTTACATAAATTTCTAATTTTTTTTTCTCTGTATTTCAGATTGGAATCGGATGAGGGTTTCTGTGAACATCATCACTCAAAACCGTGTGACATCTCTCCAACGGCTACTTAAATCTCTCGAGAATGCCTATTACCTTGGCGATGAAGTACCTCTGAGTTTCAACATGGATAGCAAAGTGGATGAGGCTACTCTGAAGTTGGTGGGGTCATTTCAATGGCCCCATGGTCCCAAAACCATCAGGCGGCGCATCATCCAAGGAGGATTGATCCGTGCCGTTAGCGAGAGTTGGTACCCAGCCTCAGATGATGATTTCGGCTTGCTATTAGAGGATGACATCGAAGTGTCCCCGTACTATTACTTATGGATTAAATATGCATTGTTGGCATATCACTACGACCCTCAGGTCTCATTGCCGGAGCTTTCATCCATCTCTCTCTACACGCCACGGATAGTGGAGGTTGTGAAGGAAAGGCCTAAGTGGAATCCGACCGAATTCTTCAAAAAGATTCACCCGAACACACCGTACCTACACCAACTGCCCTGCAGCTGGGGAGCTGTTTTCTTCCCCAAGCAATGGAGAGAGTTCTATGCATACATGGGTGCAAGGTTCACAGAGGATGCTAAACAGAATCCCGTGCAAATACCCAAATCGAGAACTAACGGATGGCAAGCCTCGTGGAAGAAGTTCTTGATTGACATGATGTACTTGAGGGGGTACGTAAGCCTGTATCCAAACTTCCCAAATCAAGCTAGCTTCTCCACAAATCACATGGAACCGGGGGCCCACATAAGTGCAAAGGACAATGTTGTAAAACATGACAAGAGCGATTTCGAGGTACCACTTATGAAGGATGATTTCTCAATGATGTTACCTGCCATGAAAATGCCCCCTGCCTCGAAGCTACCGGTTCTCAACCTTTTCAACCAGCCAATTTCTCTAAAAGGGCTTAAGGCTGCTGGGGCCAAACTAGGTCAAGATGTCATAATTTGCAATGGGTCAGAGCTTGTTATTGTTGATCACCATACAGGATTGCCGAAGAACTGCACGAGGTTCTAGCATGCTGTCATTCATTCCTTTCTTCATTCTTTGTGTAATGTCATTTTAATTTGTATTTAGATGTCATTTTTTTTTTGTTTCGTTCGTTTAATTACTTCTAGGAGAAAGGTGGGTGGAATAGGATGTGTTTGTTACTTGTTATAGAAACATCTTGAGCAAACCAGTTGGGCATTCAACTTGTATCAAACCGTTTAGGAAGGCGGGTTGGTGCCCCAGGGCTCAGGATGTGAAAGATATTTCTATGTAGTCAAAATTGGATAAAATTCCATAACAAAAATGGTCCTTGTATACAGAAATAAAAATCCTTACTTGAATGCTCTCTTGTTTTTTAAAGCCAATTTATTTATTTAATTTATTTTTTGCTGGTATCATGAGCTGAGATTTCTGCATCAGCTATTTTCCACAGGGTTTGGTCAGTGTCAGGATAAACTGGCATAGTGGCATGCAACCTAAATCCAATTGAATAGGTCTGTAATTTTCCTTTCTTTTCCATTTGGTTGATTGCCACTAAAGCACCTGAAGTCTTGCAGAGCATTTCTCAGATAGCACACCTAATACAACTCACAACTGTTTAAAGCATGGAAATGTATACCCAGAGCAAACCCAGCCATGAACTCTCCTGCCGTTCTTTGCCAAATTATCCGCCAATTCGTTCTGGCTTCTTTGCACATGTAATTAATTAAATAGATGAGACCTGAGAGATTTGTTCTCCTGCAATAGGTTCCAAACTTCTAGGATTTCTTCAAAAAGGCAAAATGCAAATGATGGAGGAACAAAGGTTTCATATATATTTTGGTAGATCATGATCTAAAATATATTTTGTCATAGCTCTCGTTCACACCCCAAATCCAAATAGCAAACATTTGGACTCGCACGGCGCGTTGCGTAAGACAAGTTGACGAAGTGGTTGACTCAAGAGTCAATATTATTATAGGATATACTTACACAATACCCGATTACATGCAGGCATGCAGCCGTTTTTTATTAGGAAAAATTAGGTAAGAGCAAAAACATTGGGTGGGGAAGAAGATCGATGACTCGATTTTGTACGCATTTAACCACTTGCATGGTGAACCCTGCCTGCATCCTGTTATTATTCTTATCCAAATTCGCATCAAGTGCTGTGAATCTTCAATCCTCAATTAGCTGCGAGATTGGTCCATCAGCTATGCCTATGATGGTATCGCAAACCGAATTGCAAGCCGATTTTATAGATTACCATTTAGCAGTATCATGCAATATATATGTCTACTCTCAAGTATAAGTTAATTAGAGGAGAGTTAAAATATATAATATAATGAAATAAAATTTTAATGTAACACATAATATTATATTATATTATATATATATATAGAGAGAGAGATAGGCTAATGTGCTTTCGGTAGCATATGGGCCGAAATACACACGGTCCAAATTTAAAATTTCAAAATCCAAACAGTCGATCCGAACTATTCATCTTCTTCTCCATATTAATATCTGCTTGGAGATCAAATTTTACATTTTTCTGAATTATTTTACTATTTATTAAGTATTTTACAAAATTGTTGATCTAACTGCGGCTGCACAAAACAGTAAAACCGTTGGATTAGCAATTTTCAAAGTGACTTAATAAATAATAAAAAAATTCAGAAAAATGCAAAATTTGGTTTCCAAGCAGATATTAATATGGAGAATAAGATGAATGGTTCAAATCGACCATTTGGATTTTGAAATTTCAAATTTGGACCGTGTGTATTTCGGCCCATATACTACTAAAAACACATTAGCCTATATATATATATTTAGGCAGTGGCTAATTTGCTGCCAGCAGCATTTCTGCCGGCAGTGCTGCCGACCTTTTTCTTATTTTGTGATGTCCAAAACAACAAATCAAAATCGTTAGATGTTTAATCTATACTATAATCTACTTGGATACCAAATTTTATATTTTTTGAAATTTTTTTACTATTTATTAAGTTGGTTTGAAAACCGTTAATTTTAATGCTGCAGAAATTTGCTGAAATCAGCGGTTTTCAAACTATCTTAATAAATAGTAAAAAAATTCCAAAAAATGTAAAATTTGGTATCCAAGTAGATTATAGTATAGATTAAACATCTAATGATTTGGATTTGTTGTTTGGACATCACAAAAATAAGAAAAAGGCCAACAGCATCACCGGCAGAAATGCTGCCGGCAGCAAATTAGCCGGACCCTATATATATATATATATATATATATATATATATATATATATATATATGGAAGCTGATAATTGTACCCCAAATAAAGTACCCGTGCGCGTCCCCCAACCTTCTAGAATATCAGGGACAAAAAAATCAGGTTTTACTTCATACAACGCAATAACAGTACCAATCTTTCTTTATTGTATAGAATTTCGCTGCATGAAGAGAAAAATGATATGTTAACCAAATTTACCAAAAGCACCGCCAAATGCAGCGAAACAATCGTATAATTTAAACATATAAAGAAAAGCGTTTAATCTATTGCGTTCAAGTGTTTAACTTTCATTGTAAATGAGTTAAATTTTTATTTTTAAAAACAAAAACGAATCCCCGAATTCGTCCCCGAGCAAAAATTTACCGATCTAAACTGAAGCGAATCCCCAAGCACGTCCCCGAGCACAAAATTTACACCTCTAAATTTGTTCTAATCCCTGAGGGCGTCCCCAGCACAAATTTTCTTCATTTGTGCAGAATGTGCCAGAAATAGTACATGTGAACAAGTAAATCATGTAAACCAATATGTACTAGCAAGCAAATAACATAAACAAAGCATGAAAAAATTGGGTAATTCAGACCTTGTGTAATTGTTGTTTTTTATTCAGATAGAATAAAAATGCTTGGTACTGGTACCAGTAACAATACTGACATAATAAGTATTAGGTATCTTCTTTGTTTTCCAATACCTATTATGTGAATAACATTCCTATTTCATTGCTTTCTCCTTATCTCTGCTGACATATAGCAACCTCATATTAAGGTTTTTTTTTATTACTTTGTTGTAGTTGACTTAGTGTTTGGGCATAACATTGCTTTTCACAATGAAAGTAGATGACATTTGAGTTGCACATTTCAAAAAATAAAAAAAATAAAGAAAGAAAGTTGATTGTCCTACTATTGTTAACCGACTCAAATAAATGAGACAATAAGGTAAAAAAAGAAACTTCTGATTACATAAAACAATTACCAGTACAAGTACAGTGCCTATACAGTTTGTTTTGAAGATTCATCAAAAAAATTATCAGTATTAGAATTTTTTTGGACATACTGATACCACTACAAATGCCTACGGATTTGCACTAGTTCAGATCTCAAACACTTAGCAGTGGTCCTCATAATTACATAAAACAATTACCACACATTTTAAAGCATATAAACCTATGTGTAAAGCAAGTAAACCAATATGTACTGGCAAGCAAACAACATAAACAAAACATTGAAAATTTGTGCATATAAACATGTGTTTACAAACACATTTTAAAGCATATAAACCTGTGTTTACAAACATTGAAAAATTTATTACAAACAGATAAACCTGTGTTTACAAACACATTTTAAAGCATATTCTTCAAACACATTTTAAAGCATGGAAACTTCTATTAAAAAGCAATAAAACTATTACTTAGAAACAATAATTGCTAGCAAACTTATCAATTATTTTATGTTGTGAAAAGTATAACTTTTCACAATAATGACAATTTATAACTATGCAAACTTGTATTAAATAACAATAAAACTACTATTTGAAACAATCGTTGGTAGTAGACACATCAATTATTTTATATTCTCAATATAGAACTTCTCACAACAATGGCAATTTGTAAACAAACAAACATGTATTAAATAACAATGAAACAAGTACTTCGAAATAATAATTGTTAGCAGACTCATCAAATATTTTTAAAAGAAAGAAGAAACGAAGTAAAACAGAAACAAAATGGATGCTCGTTTTTTAGTTATTAAATATCAAAAGCAATTTGTTTAACTTTAATTAAAATTTGTGCTTATCATTCAAATTAAAACCAATTCCCGAGCTAATCATTATAACTTGTACTTTAAAGTACACTAAAGTAATTTAAAGTACTTATAACTAGTTTAACTAGTTAAAGTACTTAATTAGTTAGAAATGATTAGAGGACCGTTAACAATCTGGGGGACTAATTCGGGAATTGGTGATTACAATTGTTTCTAACAAACTGTTCATGAAATTAAAACACAGTACAAAAACATGTAAAGCTAACGTTTAAAACAATCAAATTAAAATTGTAATGCGTTAAAACAACAATTCATTAATTAATGGCAAATTAATAAATTACCGTTATTAGCATATGGTTAAACTCAGTTAAATCAGTTCGGGGACATGCTCGGGTTTTATGGCTTGAGGTACATTTCTCTATATATATATTCGTTTTTAATTTATAATAAAAACATATTTTAAAATATGTTTAGTCAGAGAGTCGCATTGCCACACCTGTTCAATCTCTCTATATTTCTGTGATGCATATATCAAATGATTCTTACATAAATTGCATGATTTGAATAGTAACTTTTTTATAATACAAACATTTTAAAGATTGAAAAAAGTTATAAACTAAAATTATTGTTTAAGTTATCAACTATATATTAGTTTGTAGGAAAATATTATGAACAATTGTTTTCTGCATGTTCTTAGTTTGAACATATATGCTTATATTTTATTATGATTATCTGTACATGTACTTATTATGATTATTTTAATTAGAATGATTATTTTTGTAGAAGAGTAGTAATCAATAGGAGATCATCATGATTATTTTCTAAGAACGTGTGTGTTGTCAATAATGAATATTATTATTTTTTGCAGAGCAATTGATTGAAATAATCTTTTGGCTTCTCTATAAATAAAGAAATAAAGGTAATTAACTTTTAGGGATATCTCATAAAAAAAAAATGTCTACCGACTCTGCACTCTCCACTGTCTATCCATTAAATTCACCAATTGCTTTGAGGGTGTTTGACAAGTTTGATAGGATTAAATTTTAAGTCCTGCTATGGAAGGATGTGGGCAATGTGAATGCTTAGCTTTGAAGCTCGAGTGCTTAAATCATGTAAAATAACTCATTAAAAGTTCGGATAAGCTTAAAAATGTAGGCAAAATGAAGCTTAAAAAAATAAATTTAAACTTTACAAAGAAGCGAGTATTTAACAAGTTTAAGACTCCTTTTATTTTTTTTCTTTTTTTTGATAAAAATGAAAATATTCCACTAGTTTCATTGCGAAACTACAAAGTTCATACAAATTAATGCAAAGCACCGAATATAAGACTCAACTAGTGGAACCTCAACCACTAGTAACTACCATTCACAAAACACAAAACATAAGAACATAAAAAAATATCTCTAAGATATAAAACTAACATAAGAGCAAAAATACAAGAAAATCCCCGATTTTTTTATTTATATCCAAAAAAATAAATAAAATTTTAAAAAATATCTAAATTCCGACTGAAATTCGAAAACTACTCAAACTAATTATCCAATAACTGGATTTGGGACAAATGTCCGGTCAGTGGTTTCCCAAACTCAACAAATATAACCAGTTATTGATTAACCGGAAAGTTGTGTTTTAAAAAAAAAAAAACTGAAATTTCTAAATTTTTTTATTTTTTGTATTAAAATATTAGAAATGTGAAATATATTTCTTTGAAAATAGATGAAATACATATAATTTGATTTATTAGAAAGACTGCAACAAATAACTCGGATTAATATTTTTCAAACTGGATTTTTCAAGACTGTAAGAAAAATTAATATATTTTTTTATGTGTTATTGGAAAAAAAATATATATATTTAGATTCTGAGTTATTAATCCCAGATTCCCGGTTCAAAAGTCACTTCTAGGCAATCCAGAAAATATTGTGATCTTTCTAGGACATTTAATTTATAAAAAGTTATATCTATTTAAAAAAAACAAAAAATTTAATGTATTTAATGATTGTTTTTCAAAAAGAATTCTCAAAATAGATACAATTTTTTATAAATTAAATGTACTAGAAAGATCACAATATTTTCTGAATTGCCTAGAAGTGACTTTTGAACCGGGATCAATAACTTAGAATCTAAACATTTTTATTTTTTTCCAATAACACATAAAAAAATATATTAATTTTTCTTACAGCCGCGAAAAATCCGGCTTGAAAAATATTGATCCGGGTTATTTGTTGCAGTTTTTATAATAAATCAAATTATATTGTATTCCATCTATTTTCAAAGAAATATATTCAATATTTTCTAATATTTTAATACAAAAAATAAAAAAATTTAGAAATTTCTTTTTTTTTTTAAAATAAACACACCACTTTCCGGTTAATCACTAACCGGTTATATTTGTTGAGTTCGGGAAACCACTGACCGGACATTTGTCCCAAATCTGATTATTAGATAACCGGTTTGAGTAGTTTTCGAATTTCAGTCAGATTTTTTTTTGATATAAATTAAAAAAATCGGAAAAATCCACTAAATGTCACTAATATCACTAATGTGACGAATTTATTATACTAAAATATTGAAAAAGTTATAAAAACAAAATAATTATTGAATTATTTCGTGAATTCAATAATTACACACTCAAATAATCCATCAATATTATATTATACAAATATTTAAAACTGAACCTATAGCATGATATAAAAAAAAAATACTATTCAAATCATGCAATTTATGTAAGAAAATCCATTTGATATATGTATCACGGAGATATACAGTTATTGAACACATCCATCTTCAAGTCATAAAACAAGTGAGGTCCGCCACAATCTATATTATGAGATTCAGGATCTGATACAATGTTTGATTAATGCTTCAATATTCTAGCAATGCACAGTTACACAGTCTGATATATAAGACGAGGGTTCAAATGTTACACAGTTTGATGCAATATAATCATCGGTCCAAATTATGCATCAATATTTGGTAAAGTCATTTCCAGGCTGATTGCAATGTGCTTTCATCTATGCTACTCTAGTCTTGAGTTGTATCTGTTTCCATCCAGCCTAATTTTCCTTTTGTAATTCAAAAGCCCAATATCGGCCCATGAGACTACATATTATTAAATTACTGGGCTTATTGCACTACGAATCTGACAGACTCACAGACGAGATAAAAGAAAGATTACAAAATAACCTTGCGATTGTTTTCTTCCTCAGCATCGACCCCACCCTGCTGCATGCCTGCATTCTGGCATCGGTTTCTGAATAGATCCACCTACCTCTCGTGCCCCTGCACTTTAGTCTCAAAATCATCCAACCAGATCGGACTTTCCCCAACCAAATTCAATTCGCCTGAATCTAAATTTCACCAAGATAACAACGCCTGATTCTACTCCTATCCTGTCAGTTGCTCTCCGCAAAATCTTCTCTTTTCTTCTTGCGTTCTTTCAGGCTTGAAAGAAGAAAGGCACCCCCTGCATGGTGTAAGATATCCAGTTCATATTCCCTCAGTTGTACTGGAGTTTCAACTGCGGAGAACAAATATTCAGGTTTTAGTGAAGTTTGGGGGTTTAGAATAGAAGCTCATCGATGATATTCATTTTCTACTTTTAGTCCCTTTCTTTTTATTATTTGCAAATATGCAAATAAAAGTTTCCACGGAGGAGTTTAGAGAAACACTCCACCGAAGCCAACCTAGAACGTACCCAATGGTGCTATTAAAAGTGCTCCTCCTCTTTCTGGCAATGGGAATCGGATTCTCAGTTCTCAGTTTCTTCATGACCCGACAAACCGGGGTTCACACTGCAATTTTGCACCATTTCCAGTCATGCCCGGAGGAACCAAACGGCCTGGAACGGTGGATCAAGCCGCCGACAAATCTGATCCATTCAATGACAGATGAGCAGCTCCTCTGGCGTGCTTCTATCGTGCCTACGGTGGAAAAATACCCTTTCGAAAGGATACCTAAAGTTGCTTTCATGTTTCTGACAAGGGGGCCGTTGCCTCTGGCACCACTGTGGCAGAAATTTTTCAAAGGGCATGAGGGGTTTTATTCAATTTATGTCCATGCTCTTCCTTCCTACATTGCAAATTATACCTCTGAGTCTGTATTCTACCGCCGATTTATACCCAGCAAGGTAAGTCATGTACATCATTTTCTTCTTTCTTTCTTTCTTATTTTTTTTTCACTTTTTTGGAAAACACCAATATGTGCACGGTAATGTATGAACCATATGCCTTGCTGGTTTATTTCTGTTTCTTTTAAATTTGGTATTCAGTTGCAATATGGGGTTAATTCAGGCGAATTTGTCGATGCTTAATTTTAGGTTAGGGAGGGAGGTAAATCCTTTCTTGTCTGGTATATAAAACTAACTAGGCTACTAGCAATCATTGCCCTGTCAAAATTGAAATCCCAGGGAGTATCCACTTTTTGAAATAAGAATTTGTGCTAATATTATTGGGCAAACCCAATGGATGAAATTTCATTAATTTTTTTGTGTTTCATCTTTCCTGCCATCAAAACCCCCTTGCACTTGGTAATATTAGTTTTTAAACTGTGCTTGATTTGGATAGACAGACTTTACTTGAAAAAAGCTCAAGTGCAATTAATACTATAAACAACAATTTGATCCCAAAAAAGACAATAAATTAATTTCTCATTTTGCTTGCTGCTGTTAGGTGACAGAGTGGGGTAGGATGAGCATGTGCGATGCAGAAAAACGACTCTTGGCAAATGCTCTACTGGACATATCAAATGAACGCTTTGTTCTCCTCTCAGAGTCATGCATTCCTCTCTACGACTTTAACACCACCTACAACTACCTCACCCGCTCCAACCACAGCTTTGTGAACCTCATTGACGATCCGGGCCCATATGGCCAAGGCCGGTACAACCCCAACATGGCCCCAGAAGTCAACCTCACTCAATGGCGCAAGGGGTCCCAGTGGTTTGAGGTCAACCGTGAACTTGCTATAACAATTATCAAAGACACCCTTTATTATCCTAAATTTAGCAATTTTTGCCGCCCGGCTTGCTATGTTGATGAGCATTATTTTCCCACCATGCTTTATATTGAGAAGCCTGGTTCCCTTGCCAACAGGAGTGTTACTTGGGTTGATTGGTCCAGAGGTGGAGCCCACCCCGCCACATTTGGGAGGTATGATGTGCATGAAGGCTTCTTTAAGAGGGTCCTAGAGGGGCAGAACTGTAAGTATAACGGCCGTAACACTAGTATCTGCATACTTTTTGCTAGGAAGTTTGCACCTAGTGCCTTGGAACCGTTATTAGAGTTTCTGTCACCTTCTTTAGAGTTTGGCTCGGAGACCGTAAGGAATGGTTCGGTTAGTTCAGCTATGAATTGATGGATGTTTTAGTCATCTTGAATGAATTACATAGATTTTTGAAATCCCAGATTTATTTTATTTTATTTCTGTATCCTTCTTGTATAGTGACAACACGATCAGAGATTTTGTTGTGTAATTGGGAAGCTTTTAGGGATGTCTCTACAAAAACTATGTGAGATAACATTTAGAGAAATGATTTTGATCGCCGGAAAATATCACTTCCATCTTACCCACCAAAAATTTAGATCCAGCCATCCAGGGCAATACTTGACCGTGTATAATGAGATCTGAGTAGTTGATTTTAACCTTGCACGAATCTCAAAATGGAACCTCCTATATTTCAAATAGGTACCAAATTGATTTTGGCAGGCTGTGCGTTTCATACACGATCCACTACCTGAGTCTTTGTAATTTTCAATTGTTTATCGTGCTTGCGTAAGTATGAACAATGTATTACTTCACGCAAACATAGTCGACTCAGATCAAAATGCAAACATTACTTACACGCAAAGAGGTAATGATTCAGGTGATATTTTTATTTTCATAGGTCAAAATGCAAACATTCTTTTTCTAGGTCACATAAATTTACATTTTTTTTTTTTAGCAAGTGTACAAGTTGTATATGTGGTTTAGAAGGGCGCATGTCTCGCTTTTATTATAATCATGCGTGATACTGTCATTCGGCTTTTCGTCATAAATAAGCCTGCAATAATTCAGATTTGCCTTCTTTGTAAAAGAAACTTATTAATAACCTTTTTGGATAATCTTAAATTATTTTGTAGTTTCAGTAATAAAATCGGGTAAGATTGAACTTAAAATTCCCGAATTTTTACAATAAAACTCAAGAAATCGCTGCCAACAATTCATTATTGACATTCGTTTTCTCCCTCGTCATAAATTCTGTATTAAATACCTCAAAAAATTTACAGCTGCATGTTAGATACTCAGTACTCTCTTATGAGCGCTTTATGACCATCTCGGGCAGCTATCATTTAACCTCAAACAAAGCTTGGAGATTTGCCTTGATTACTGAGTTCAGCTTCAAATGTGTCAAGACTCAATTTAAGCATGAGCTCGGTACCAACTACGTTACTAGGATTCTTGCTCAAGTGATCTTCTCAGAAAAGACTTAATACAGTAAACAGAATGTACATCTAACTGCTATTGGTGATGACGAAAAAACTGTTATGCTCTTACTTTTAAATGGTACAAAAAATATAGATGAAAGCTACATCAACTTAGCTGTGGCCTAGTAGAACACTAATTGTTTATGTTATAACAAAGAAATTAACAAAGTGCCAGGAAAAACCAGAAGCCAAAGAAAGCAACTCGTAAGGTGCAAAAATGTCTCTATGTAATGGTGATAAACCTGCCAAGAGAGGATTATTGCATATTAGAGAAAACTATTAAGTATGCAAATTATAGATTTAAGATTTATCTCCCCCTTCCTTTTCTCCCTCACTTTAGAGAGCAATATCAAGGAAGGAGTAGTAGTTTGAGCATTATTTCAAGAAAAAAAAAAAGTAATTATCCTAAGGTTAAAAAAAAACATATACCAAGGTAGCCTATGGTGCAATAACCTCAAGTTTTGTATTCATGTACATGCATCCATTTTGTAGATGACCACTTGTTTCCTTTTATGACAGGGCATCCACCTGTAAAAGCAAATTTAGTTAGAAAATGGGAAAAACCGACATTGATTTACAATTGAGTCAATACAATTAAGAACAAACCATGCAAGCTGAGTGGATCGAGTGTTGCATCTGGTTTCATACTCCAAAAGAGAAGCGCATCCCCTGCCTTGGCTTTCACCCCAAGGCCTCTCTTGCCACACTCTGACAGCTCATCGTGCCATGGCAATGAGCTACTATTACCTTTTGCATCTGGGAAAATCGTCTCCCCACCTTCTTCCACATCAGACCTATACATATAATTCCCGCTATATGTTATGATTGATGAACTTATGATTCTTCTAAATGCTGCTGCTAGTACAGAGCAACATGTTTTATCCATTGATATCATTAGAATTTGGCACTTCATTATCAATTTGATCGGATGATAATGCTTGTTGCTTTGATGCTTTTGGCTTGTATGGTGCTTCCCATCTGAGCAAATGCTTGTAATCATAGATCGAACAAGTTATTCCACAAACTCGGTTTAACATAAACAAAAAAGCATTCCTGATACAGCACTCTTAACAGATTAACTTAACAGCCTAGACTGAAATAGTATCTGAGGAAAATTAATACATACAAATACATGAGAAGAGTTGCCATTCGCTGTCCTCCATTTTGCGTGTTAAATTCATCAAGGAAATAATCATAGTGCGGCTCATACTTCTGTCCAATTTCATAGTGCAGAATTTGAAGACCCTCTCCATGGTCTACAAGGAATAGAGCAAAAGAGTCAAAATTAAACAGAATCTTTGGAATCACTAGTAAAAATGAGAATTCACAAATGCATGTAATCAGATACAATAGCAACTAGTTTATACTGTACTGAAAATAAAAAGTCCCTTTTCTGTGTCCTTTTGAATAAGCCAGAACTTAATATTTAATTTAAAGTGGAATAAACAACTCAGAAATAAAGGGTGAAAATTTGAACTCAGGAAGTTAAACACTGGGCAGTCATAGCCTGAGAAATAAATGTTCGGACTCTTTTGATAGGGGTACTGAGAAATCAGCAAATAATATAAACAGAATTGACCAGGTGTATATAATAAACAGTTTTGTACTGATCTCTATGGTCCACATATGACCTAGTCTAATACATTTGCTAGGATGAAGATTATAAATCAATAATAAAGTGATTTTTTCAAGTGTTAAAAACAGAGTTAATTTTTTAATCACATACCAGCTGGTATGAAGGTATAATCAGCTATTCTTTTTTCAATGGCTCGAATAACCTTGTCTCTTCCTCTTTGAAGAAACGTTCCTGAGCTTGTCCGCACCCTTAAAAAATAGATACAAGGCATACAAGATATAAATCATAATTTAGCAGGAAAAAAAAAAACAATGCCAATTCAGGTAATTTGTTTAACAAGTGCGTTCATCTAAGCATTCTTCTGATTTTCATATTTTCTACGGCTTGTACAATTAAAAATAATAATTATCACAAAAAGCATCCAGGGAGATATTGTATTCAGAGTCAGATAAGCAAAAAATGAAGATCAAGTTAACTTGACTTTAACTATTCTATATGGTTTCATGATCAATGGAAACCAATGGTACTCGATACCACTATCTTCAAAGCAAAAATTTAACTCAAACAACTATCTGGACAAACATTAAGCATGGTCAGAGCAAGTACAACTAGAAATATGAGAAGAAACCATAACAATTGACAAAACCAAGATGGGTTCAATTCAGTATGGGAGTTGCTTAGTTAAAATAGTCATCCTTTTCTACTTTATCTACACATCAAATTTGTGAAATTCAACTTCTGTTTATATTGAGGAACTAATTTTTACAACAATTATGTTGAACTTTGCTTCAAATTTAACCATTAAGAATAACAAATTGAAATGTGCCCAAATCAAACGCTCGAGGCTAAGATAAAATATTTTCTATTTCCTAACCATTATCACTATTCATGTACCACCCTGTCAAGAATCAAACCTAATAATCAATGACAGAAAAAAAATCAAGCATAGATGATGTGCAGTGTCAAATTAAGTATTAATTATTATGCCCCTTTCACTTCATTGCTCATAGGGCGCACGTTTACGGACAAGTCCATTAATTCCACCCATGGGCCTGTTCGGCAGACCCTTTGGGAAAGGGAACGGGTATGGGCTGTGCAAAAATTGAACTGATTTTTACTGTTCATGTGGGAAAAAAAAAATCAGTCCAACTGAATTTTTGTTTTTCCATGTGAACAGTGACGTTGAAAAAGTTGGCCGAACAGGCCCTAAATTGTGAATAACCCAGGCCTATTTATTTCATCCAAACAATGTGGCACCTCTGGTTCAGTCCTGGTCACTGAGAACATTTAAATTTTGCACATTTACATACCTGCTGTCCTTGCTCTTGCCAGTAGTACTGTCAACAACTGTTGATTTCACCATGTGAGGCTTTGCCAATTCTATTAGATACTCGCATTCTTCCTTTGACTGTTTTCCAATTCAATAACACATGCATTTATATACAATAATAAATTCCAACTATTTGATCGCCTTATTGTGAAAATGGCACCTCACTAGGTTGAAGTAAATTGGTAAATCTGGATTTAATGGTGCTACTAAGGGAAAAGAGCTACATTGCAAATTTTGGTTCAAAATCTTCGTTTCCAAAATTAAAAAAGCATTTCAAACAAAGAGAGAAAACGAACCAGGAAATTATGATAGACAAACGCCCTCGGTTCCCATGAGATCACCTCTGTCCATTGCTGCCCCCTCTCCCCCAATCCATCTCCCCTAAAAACAACAAATCACAAACAAAATAACTAATCAATTTACACTACAATTACAAAATTTTCGATTCAACATATGCCGGGATGATTCAGACGCCAGACGAAATACCTCACCTCGATTCCACAGCAGATCTGACACGGCGGGGCCGCTCGTGCTTTGTCGAAGCTGTGGGACTGTTGATTGGGAGAGACAATACGCCTAGAGCAATTAGTACCAGAAGGAAAACAGATACCAAGAGAAGAGCAATCAGAGCCACGGCGTACGGCGACGTTCGTCCCCTGGGGTACACTCTCGGTGGCCGGATCCCACGCATCAACGGCTTAATTGAAGACATTTTAGAATTAGAGAGCGAGAGAGGAGGAGAAAGTGTATGGTCTCTCGATTTGTCACAATTGTGGTACAAGTTCAAATAAGAAATGTTACTTAATTAGTCGAACAGAGTCTGTTTCCACGGCGCGCCAGCACTAGACCAGATTCCCTAAAGTAAAACAATTTTTGAGTTTAGATCTGGACCGTTCGATTCGAATCCAGGCCAATCGGGCCCGAGGTGGATCGCACGGGTCCCTTTAATATGACGGCCCGATTCGAATCTGACGGTTCATATATAAACTTAAATATTGGGTTACTTTAGGAGATCAGAACTCCGCGAGCACCAGGTTTCTAAGAAGTAAGGAGCTGGAAAAACCGGGACAGGAAGATGGTAAGAAGGAATCCAGATTTACTGTGTATAACGTTAATGTAGCGGGTCATTTGCAAAGGGCAGATCCTTTTTTCTTTACGCGTAGATCTCACATGTGTCAGCAACGTGGCGCCACAGATACAGAGAAGTGGACTGTCTCATTAAATTTGGGTAAAGATATAACAGAGTAGTTTTCACTTCATGCAGCGCACGAACTATAGAATCGACACAGCATTACATATGGTTAGTGCGCTGCATGAAGCTAAAGTTACTCTGTTAAAATCTTTACCCTTATATTTCCCTTCTGTAATTATATCCGATGTTTTTCGTGTTGTTATTTTGCGGGGCTTGCTGTTTTACTTCTACAGAATATTTTCATTTTCTGTTTTTGGTTCAAATTTGTAAATGTGTTGTGGTTAAAAAACTTAAAAAGTAATCCAAAGCTGTAATCTAAGTTCACATAAAATATTTACTAAATCATTACAAATAATGGAATTTTTTTTTTCAAATTGACCGGTAATAATTTCTTTAACTGCATCTTAGTGTATCCGGAAGTGGAACGGCTTCTAATGTCAATATGTGATTCCATGATTATATTTTATCGAAATAGTATGTTAGAAAACTACATGATATTAAATTATCAATTAGAATAACATATCTAACAAAAGTAATAATCTTAAATAAAAAAATTTAATACCTTGAATAATAAACTAAACATAACATAGCTTAATTTGTGGATAAATTTGAATTCAATTTGTACTTCCACCTTACAATATTGGAAATTATTCCAATATCAATTTCTATGTATTTAGCAATTTAGTTCGACGCTACAATCCGATTTTCGTAACATTTTAAAAAAAATGTAGCACAAAGTAGAAGTAGATCCAATCATGCAGAAACACTATGCTAGTATTTTGAAGCGATTGAGGTGAAATCTTAGCGATTCAGACTAGGGGTGGCAACGAGTTGTTAAAGAGTGAGCTAGGTCACACTCGAACTCAGCTTGTTGGTGTATCAAGCTGAGCGAGTGAATTTGAATTTCAGGTTCCGAGCTAAAAATATTGCTCAAGACCGACTCGTGACTTGTTTAAGCGAGCCGAGTTAGCTCGTTACTAAGATTTATAAATTTGTATATTTTTTTTCCTGCTATATCTTAAATTTTCATAACACATCTTATCAATTATGACTAAAACAAAATAATATTTATATGACTAATTATTGAGAAATACTCTTAATTCAATTGTAATTAAGCAAATCAACTACTATAAATTAACTTTACAGCTAAATTCATACATACAAATATATCAAAATTCTAAATTCAAACAAACATATTCACAGAATAAATTTATGCATACTAAATCAAACAAATTCATACAAATTAACTTAATTGCTTATAATTAATTCACATATATTCCATACAAAATTACCAATAAACTTAAACACAGTTCAAAGTGCAATTGTCATAACATTGACTATAACATTCATAAATCATAATATCTCCAATATGAAGTGAATGGATCCGATTAAACTATTAAACTATGTATATTAAATAACTCGTTAACAACCGAGCTGGCTCGTGCCGAGCTAGGCCAAACTTAAACTCATTAATTATGGCTCGAGTGTGTAGCGAGCGAGCTAATTTTAACTCGATTCACTAACGAACGAGCTGTTACCGATCGAATCACGGACAAATACCAAGCGAACCACGAGCCAAGAGCTTTTTTTCCAGTCCTAATTCAGACACGTTGAAATGCTAGCAATGCTGGTATTTCTCACCAGACGTTTTGCATCTTTCTTATGAAACATAGTAGAACTCTATTTCAAAAATTCTAATATGATAAAACGTTGTCATTATAGTATGACCTGGCATGTCTCACATTTATTTTTACCTTATTTAATTTATTTTATATGCAAATTACTTGATTTAATTCGTTGACGGTTGATTTTAATTTTTGGTTTTATTATATAAAATCATCTATGAATCAATTTATGAATCTTTCAATAAATGATTGGATCACAAAGCTTGAACAAGGCGTAATTGGATTGATTTCTAGCCTAATTTCACAATACCATGATTTTTATTTTTAAAAAAGAAAGAAAAAACTCTCTCTTTTTCTCATTTTGCATGTTTCTTTGTCGAAATATACCCAGAAACAAAAATAATAATAGAAGTGATCAAAATGAACAAATCCAAAATAATAAAAAAGAACTTGCCTGTATATATAAAAAGATAGAAATTTTATTCCATATGAGATCTTCATATCTCATTTTGTATGATAGCAGCTGATCACTTTCATCGAAATGAGAAATTTTGGAAATATCTTCAATCAGTTCAATATTAAATGGAGATATTTTTAAGTACTAAATATCTTCAATCAGTTTTGGAAATATCTTCAATCAGTTTTGGAAATATCTTCAATCAGTTTATATCTTCAAGCACATACGATTAGTTTATGTATGCCGACATGTAATCTCACTCAACGATACAAAAAATTGTGCTAATAAAGTCAATGTGCTAACAAATCATATTCAATTAATTTCTTGCCCATTTAAAATTACTCTTTGTTGCTGCACCATTTCTCTATTTTCAATTAGCATCAAATACCATTTTAGCTAATGAGAAATAAAATTCAATTACGAAATAAAGGTGTACCGGTTGAAAAATTAAAAAAAAAACATTCTTAATAATGTTTAGTTCTCTATGTTGGACATTATGGAAAATAAGAAATTAAATTTGTTTCCAAGGTACACAATAAAAATCCTTTAGAGCAATAATTTTACTAATTATTTTTCTGGTTACATATTGGACGGGGAACACATTAAAGAAATTCAAAACATTTATTGAAGATTGGTTGGCAGAGATGATAGAGGCAGTGCTACTGAGGAAATAAATCTGCTGTGATTCTAAAGGGATCGCAGGACCCTGTGATTCCATATCCATCCATTTATCTGTTTAAAGATTCGTGTATAAAAAATAAGTATTATTGAGATTTATGCATTTCAAAAAGTGAAAGGTTAAATTTGAAATCACAGGTCCTGTGATCTCTTTAGAATCACAGCAGATTTTTTTCCGCTACTGAGGGCGTATAGCCTAAAAGATACTCAAATTGTTCTTTACACCAGAGGTGGTTCTACTGGAGGAGAGGAGTCTGGAAATCAAAAAACTATCCAATTTTTGTTGAAATTTATTCTACGAACAATATTATTATTTTATGAGTAGCTTTGATATAGTATTCAGGTAGTGGCTGTTTCAGCCAAGTAGACAGGAGACGGAAATTTTTATATATATAATACTCCACAAAAAGAGAAAAAGAAAAAAGAAAAAAAAAAGACAAATAACTACATTTTCTAAAAAATTCGAATTTTGACACGGCTCATCTCCTAGATACAGACCCCTTTTCTGGGGGCTGCATCCCCTATATGTGGCCTCCCCTTTTCTTTTCTTTTTTCCGTTCTCCTACCAATTGAAACCAGCCGAAACTTTTGACCAAATACTATAGTTCAATTTTAAAAAAAAAGTCTGACCTTGCGGCTAGCAGAGAAGAAAAAAGAAAAAAAAAAAGAAAAAGAGAGACTGCAACTAGGGGATGCGGCCAGAGCATTTTTTGAATTTTTAGGATTTCGTGATTATTTGGTTTTTTTTTTTGAAATATGGTATTTTTAAAAATTTCGGGACAGGAGATGACCTGTTTGTCTATTAATTTATTAATTTATGAATTTGATTTGCTTTTCATTTGAGGATTAAACTTAGTAAAAAATATACAATGAGAAAGTTGTTATATAGATTTTTCTAAATTTTTTCTGACATCTTATATCAAAATTTAAAATAATGCATTATATGATAATATTATTTAAAAAGATCAATTATAAGATAAATCAAGACTTTATTTGGTAATGATATGTGGACAATATAAATTATGTCTATAATATTAGTCTTCAAACTTAATTAACCTTTATTTTTTTTAGATTGTCAAATATGTCAAATAAAGACGGATTTCTAGAACAATCACGCAATGATACTTCAAAAAAAAAAAAAAAAAAAAAAATGAACAATCATGCAATTTCTTTCTCTACACTCAACCACTCTTTTTCGCTTAATACATGCAAAACTTCAAAATCTCTCTCCACACCTGCCAAAAATTATCTTTTTTTTTTTTTCTCACATTACGCGTACAAAACTTGCCTTAAAGTTAATTTTAACAAGGACCTACATTAAAATAAAAATATAGTAAGAGCTCTATATTAAATTTATAATATTTTTACTATAACTCTACAATATTATCTCATCTCCTGAATTCCTTAAAGGTATATATTAATGAATTGTAAAGTACTGGTAGATGTTCTTGCAAACAAGCAGTTAGAAGATGTGCCATTATGGAGAGCAACAGAAATTGTGGTAAGCTGCCTCCAATTAATAAATGAACTGCACCAAAAAGTCACAGTATCTCACATGCGAACAAAAAAGGTTTCTATCAGTATGATGGACAAGAATTACAAGGAATGCAAATGCAGCCGCAGATTGATCCTACCAAATTCACAATCCAAACGATTAAAAGAAGGGAAGAACAGTAGTAAAAGTAGTTTAGGATAAATTGGTTTTTATTGCTTGTTTATATTTGAGAAGTATTTGAGCTTAAAATGGCCAGTAAGAAGCCGTGTAGCAACTCTGTAAAACTTTTTAATTAATGCATTAAGCCTACGGGTCAATTCAAAAATAAATAAATAAATAAATAAAGGTATATATTATGCATCTCACACTCTGTCGAGATAGCAAGCCACCTCTTCATCGCATGCCCCGTAGCAAGGACGCTATGGTCCTGAACAATGCTTGGTGTACTGAACCTCCTCTGAGATGCAATAACTGGCCATGCCGGGGACAATCTGGAAGGATGAAGGAATGGAATCGACGCATTTCAACTCTGCCCGTAGAAATAAACGACAATTGTGTGCTGAGGTTCTTGTCTTACTGGAATCCCTATGGTAGGCTAATAGCTAGAGTTGATTAATTAGGAGATTTCAGACTGAATGTAACATTTTCTTTATATAATTTTACTTGCCTATTCTGGCATAACTCTTTTTAGATTTAATTTAATGAAATTTTCGCAGTAGGCTGATTGCCAACGGCCTCAAAATAACTACATAATTTTTCTTTGGTACATATTTCTTCTAATGATAATCTCAAAAGAACAAAAACAAATGAAACAAAAAGGGAAAATTTTATTGACTAGCAATTGAATAATTATACAAAAGGGCCGCAAAATTTGAACAAAGCAACCTTATCCGCTCTTTCCATCTCACACTGAGAAGCAAATCTGTAAATAAACACAGTAAAACATACGGAACCCTAAAACGTAGAGCCTTTAAGTAACTTCTTTACCTCGGCGGCAGCCCTCTCTCTAATGGTCTTAAAAGGAATGCGCCTAATCACATCGGCTCCGAAGTAATAAACAAGTGCATTTCTGGCTGTTTTCAAATCTAAACCTCTTGCTTGGAAATAGAAAAGCTCATTTCTGTCCAGATCACTTATCGCTGCACCATGTGCGCATTTTACATCATCAGCAATTATTTGGAGGTTCGGTTTCACAGTTACAAGGGCTTGAGGTGCCAAGAGAAGACTCCTTGTTTGTTGGCCTGCATCTGTGTTCTGAGCAAATCTGCCAATACAATATTTCATAAATAATAGATTAAAACCGACTTACAATCACTAAGAAGTTAAATTGATAATATAATTTCAAGTTTGGAGAAGCGGTCACAGAATTTAGCTAAATTGGTCAATTATTCCCGCTTAACATACAGTTCCCAATTTAGCTTCAATTTTATTGAGAGGGCCCTCAAATTCAGTTTTTGGAGTTACTCGATCACAGAACTGAGCTATAGAACTGAATTCTGGAGAAGACAAATTGAGAACTAAACATTTCAAAGAATAAAAAAAACGGGTGTTTGCTTATATGAACTAACCCAACTTTGAAACTCAACTATCCCTCAAATTGTACTGAAATGGCAGATTGGGTGAAATAGTACACACCTGTTGACTCTTATATTTCCGTCAAAAATGGCATGGCCTTGAGAACTACAGACA
Source organism: Carex pumila (assembly GCA_033356055.1). NCBI lineage: Eukaryota > Viridiplantae > Streptophyta > Magnoliopsida > Poales > Cyperaceae > Carex > Carex pumila. The sequence goes on along the minus strand of JARJHM010000008.1, from coordinate 110,056 downwards.
ATACATTTGTGGAGTTGCCGCGAGTAGCCTCTGGGATGGTCGAGAACCAATTTGCTGTGAAGATCTTGAATCTGCTTGCTCTCAGAAACAAGGTTGAATGTCGATAACTCTGTCACAGTCTCTGGACCCACCTGCTGGATGTGCAGGTTGTGCCTGCTCAGTTTCCCTCCAATGCTTACCTCTACATGCTCATAGGTACTCAATGCTTCCTATGTTTTTTCACCAGTAAATTTTTTAAATTAAATAGCAGCACAATGCCAGCATATAATTCCTTTTTTTTTTTTTTTGTATAATGCGCTTTGCTTGGTTATTCTGGCCTGCCTTAAATTCAATTCAACCGTCACACAAGAATCGAAACAGATCAATGGTTAAAATATCAAGACAGAGAGCAAGGCAACACCTTCAGATTATTTTTCGAAAATGGACTTGTTTGTTGTGTGTTTAGTGCTAGTCTACAGTGCAATCTGATCTTTCAAAATTATTAAAGAATAACACCTTCTGATTGATACTTATACATTTATGGTACGGTTCCTTTTTCTTTATTTTCAGTTGTTGTGCTTTGTTTGAATTTTCTAATCTCCTCATATCTTACTAAACTTCTATGTAAGGATAACCGGATAAGAGATCAGTGCTTAGCAAGACCTAGCCAAACACCTATAAGTTATCTAAAGAACAAAAAGTAAACCAATCTGGTACCAGCTTAAATCTCATTTTTTTAAAAATGAAATCCATGGCTAGAACTGCCTGGAATCAATTTTCAACCAGTGAGTCAGGTACAGGTACTTCGGCCTTAACAATTATACAATGTTTAATTAATTGTGGTGGTACTTCTACTTCTACTTGGAGTTCTCTAATTTGATATTTTTTTTAATTGGTGTATAGCATCTCATCCTTTTCCTTCGTCGAGAATTCCTCCAACCAAAAACTAGAGATGAAAAGGGATACAACGCTGCAGTACATAAAATTCATTATTGTTGTTCTTTGCAGCAATTCAAACAATAGCTTATTTTCTTAACTAGTTAGTTGTAGAACAAACCTAGAAGGAAACTCAAGATTCAAACTGACAAATGCTTATATTGAAGCAAGTATTATTACCTGCCGAACAAGCGTCCACTTAATATGGGCAGCATCTTTGGTTTGCCTCTGCACATATGAATGAAAAACTTTTCCCCTTTCTCCGATAAGGATCTCCATTACCGGGTTCGCCCAATAACAACCTGCCCCTTCAACACCGAAATGCTCTTCCACTATTGACACTTCTGCTTCCTCTTCAGCCACCACCAAAACTCTAGGGTTAGACATACCCATCTCTTCCTCCTTACCCGACCCACTATAACAAAACACCATATGAACTGTATCTGCTAGTTTTACACCAGCCGGGGAGTATATCACCACCATATCAGCAACACCAACGTTGTTCAAATCCCAAAATACATCTTTCTCTTGAAATTCGCCACAGGAAGCAATTGCAGATAAAATTTTCTCTGATATGGGACCTTGGGAAGGAACGTCCTTGATACTACCAACGAAAGCACCGGGTGGAAGAGAGGGAATGCGTGAAAGAGAGGGATTGAAAACACCATTGATCAGTGTAATTTGAATTGGTAGAGAGGAATCGAGAGGGAGTAGTGAAGAAGGAATTGTGTGGCTTTGAGTAGGTACAATTGGATATTTGCGGAGGTAGGAGATATCAGTGAAGCGAAAAGGTTCAGACTTGCGGTTCGGCCATGCCGTAGAGAGAAGTGACTGAGCTGAGGTGTTACGGAGCGATTGAATGGGAGATGGAGGGAGAGGGAGTGAGTCTTCGAGCTTTTCAGCGATTTCGAGCACAAACGGGTCAGAGAAGGAAGGAGACGGTGACAGAGAGGCGGAGATGGAGAGGGAGCGAGATTTGAGGGGTCTGCGTGGAACTAGTGTTAGGGTTTTGAAGGCCGAGAGAGGAGGAGAGAGGCGGAGGCGGTGGTGGGGAGGAAGGAAAGAGGTGGACGGATAGCAACAACGGGACATGATGGGTGTTGACTGGAACGACACAAATCGCTCCTCTCTTGTGGCAAGTGACTCAGGGTAAAGATTTTAACACAGCTGATTTGGCTTAATGCAGTGCAAGGACTATAGAATAATAACAGTACTGTGAATAGTTAGTGCGCTGCATGAATCCAAACCTTCTCTGTTAAAATCTTTACCCGTTACTCATGATTTATTTTTTTTTTTCTTTTCTTCTTGCGTAGGCAATTTGACTATAACTCAGGAAAAATATGTACCCGATGAACCTGATGAATCAGATCTATCAATCTTATTTTGTATTTGAGTCAAAAAGTTATTATTATTTTGAGAATTTTAATGTTCTTCTAAAATTACAAAATTATGTATTTTCTTTTCAAAATTCATAATATCATATTAATTCTTATAAAATATATAATCTTTTATATTTATCTTTGTTAAATAAAAAAAAAAATTCTAAATTCAAACGCATGAAATTTATCTAATAGATATATGAATTCAATACGCAAGTAGTATATGATGTACCACGGCATCACAAATGGTGACTTATTTTACAACGGTATTTTCGCCACAACTTTGTAATCAAAATTATTATTTAGAAATGACTTGAAGAAGAAAGAAAAGCTGACCAGAAATTTTTATTTATACCCTTTAAAAAAACCAAAAATATTTTAAATTACAGATAATTCTACATTTATTCGGACCGCCAAACTAATTTGTGACTTTATTCTTAGTGAGTTGCAGATTGGCTTAGCAACTTTTCAAAAATCTAAAAGTGCATTGTAACATTAAAAACTACATATTAGTTTGACAGCCCGAGTAGACGTAGAATTGTCTCAAAATAGGTTTTAGTTGAATGATACATACCAACACACAATTTGCTTAGCTAAACTATAATTTTAGTTGAATGATACATACCTCTGAGCCACTAGATGCAAAGGAAGACATCCTCATCTCTCTCGAGTGGCCTACACATACTTTTGAAAATTACTTTTCATACACTGTAACTATGAGAACTCCCCTTATTTGCCAGTAACAGAAAGCTACATACAACACCTCTATTTAGCAGTAATATATAGTCAAATATTCTTAGCACAACAAGTGTATGCTAAATTACAAGAATAGAACGGAACTTCAATTTATACTGAACCAATTGTAACAGGTAATGAAATATGTGATACTCTATTTGCTTAGATCAACAGGGCCGCACCAATTAACTCTGCATAATTTTTTTGCATGAAGTACCAATATTTTTGTTATTTACTTGCATATGAAAATCATTTTTGGTTCATCTTAGATCAATTTTAGTTTGCATGATAAATGTCGAAGCTTGATCCTAGCATTGGTGCTAGATCAGTAACAGGTGTCAAGAGGTTCAAATTTTATCAAGTTTTGCAATATGGTTTTCATTTTATCTAATTCTGAATTATTATGCACTTTGTTAACAGATGAATCTTAATGAGCCGATTAATAATGATAACATGGAGAATGAAAAGCTTGAGTTAATCAGATTAAGCTTCGAGAATTCTAACGAGTTGATCAAGGGAACACGTGTTTTTTTTTTTTTCCGAAAGAGGCTATGGTTTATCCATTCGTAGCTCAAGGAAAGATAAGTATGTAGTTTTGGGGTGTGATAGAGGTAGTTGTTACTGAGACCCGTGCAATGTTTCAATAGAACAAAGAAAAGGAATAACCACAAGTTGTTTAACAAATTGTCCATTTAATATTAAGGGAAAATGACAAGATAATGGGTTATGGACTGTTGAAATAAAGAGCTACGAGCACAATCATGAAGCCTCAGTTGATGTAACTGGGCATTCTATATGTCGTAGGCTATCGCAAGAAGAAATCAAAGGCGTTAACCATATAAGCAAATCTGAAATATTGCCAAGGCAAATTTTTTCTTCTTTTCGGCAAAATAACCCCAACTTTACTGCAATCTCAAAAACCATTTACAATGCAAAAGTAAAAGAGACTATATCCAAAGATATTTGGGTAGTTTTCTTGAGTGCTTGGAAAAAGATAGTATATTCTTCGACTGAGGTTGAATATAATGAACATTGGAAAGAATTTGAATCGAGCTACATGGAGAAAAAGAAAGTATTGGAGTATATTGAAAATGTGTGGCTATCGTTGAAAGAAAAATTTGTTAATGCATGGACCGATGAATATTTGCACTTCGGCAATTGTGCCTCTTCACGAGCAGAATCAGCACATGCCAAACTTAAGATGTATCTGCTAGTTTCAACTGGCGATCTTCATGAAGTGCGGAGCAAAATATGTCTTGCAATTGAAAATGAATTCAATGAAATTAAGGTACTATTGACATATCTTATATTCTTTAATTTGTTTTACCATTCTCATAGAAAATCTTTTCAACTATTTGTACTAAAGTTTTGTAGTTGTCAAAATTACTTAGTTTTATTGTTGTCAAAAATTTTCTCATAGGTAACACTTTCAAGAGAAAAGATGTGCCTCTTTCACAATTGCAATAGTTCATTTTTTAAAAACGTTGTTTTCCATGTTTCTTTATGCTCTAAAAGAACTGCACAAACAACTTATGAAAACAAAGTTGGGAACTATGAGTGTGGTTTGTAGTTGACACTTTACAAAAACTATGGGTCTTCCTTGTGTTCACAAAATGAATAATTTGAGAAATGAGCCATTGATCCTTGACTTCATACACTCACAATGGCGGATTGATGGAAGGATCTTGAGTGCTTATGAGGTTACACACAATGATGACCATGATGATGGCTTTGGTGTCATGCTCAATGAACTTCGCACTAAGTATCAAGAATGGCCGGGTTTTAAAAAAAGATATTGCTCGTGAAAGGATAAGTGAACTCCTAAATCAATTTGATATCCTCTTCGAACCTAATGCTCGACCTCCTAAAGGCCGTCCACCAAAGTTGAATAATAAAAGAAAGACAATAAGTTCTATGCGACAAGATTCTTCTAGTTTTGAATTTGTCGAAGCTTTCCATCATTATAGTTCGAGCAAATGAGTTTAGATAAAATTTTATATATTTTGTACCAGAGTTTATATTTCTTTAATTCAATATGTGTTTTTTTTTCCCTCGTTTGGCTATCTTATGATTCTCGAAACTCTCTTTAATCGGCTGTTTTTCTTTAATTCAAATATTTTGTTCTAAATATTGCGCATGAAATATTAATTTCATCTAGTTTGGTCAATTAGCAGAAATCGGTAGAATTTGGAACGGTAACTTTAGCAATAAATACCTTTCATTATTTGAGTTACTGTTAGAAATGCAAATATATTGTTTTCTTTATTAACTTTTGTATTAATTGATTGAGAGAGATAAGAGAAAATACAAGGGTAAAATAGACATTTAGACATAAAATTTTCTCTTAGTCCTTAATTTAGTAATTATTGACCTTAAAATAGCACTCCCCTTTCTTGATATGGTATAATTAGAAATTTCAGCATGCTGACTGGGGATCCCAGTTAAAAAACCATTTGGAAAGAAAAATAAAGGACTTGGGTTTGGGGAAAAAGAAAAATCAGTCGAAAGAATATTTCATCTCCTCTCTCCTAATTCCTAGAATATTTCATCACTAATTCCATCCAGCAAAGAACGATATCTCCAGTCTTTTAAGGTATCATACACTCTTTTTTCTCTCTCCCTCTCTCTATATTTAGAGCTTCCGTTTGCTCCTGCTCTAGTAGATCTTTTTAGAGGTCTACAATGAGAACTTTTCCCTTTAAGATATTTCGGGAAGGGGGGACTGAAAATTGGTAGCTATTTATTTATTTTTTGAACTTCTTAAAATCATCAAACACATAGTTTATGTTAGTTCTTTTAAGCCTGTTAATGTCAGCCAATGTAAATTTGCCAAATAAACTCTTTGTACCCGGTTTATCTCAACTTGCATATAGGCTAGGCGTGTTGATCAGTTCGGTTTAATTAAAACCGAAATAAAATTAGACAAATTAAAATTTTATTTGATTTTCAAAATGAGAAAAGGTTCTTGTCCACTGACATTTGTCCACCGTCTGTCCACAGACTCTTATCCAAATTCCGACTGACTTTAACTGTTCAAAACTCAAACCGTTAAATCTCTTTTCCAAATATTTTCTCCGCCACCATCTCTTCTCCAGATCTCTCGGTACTCAGATGACTCAGAGTCAACTCGGTTAAATTCTCAAACCTCGTCTCGCTCCTCTTCCCACCACTCCTCTCTCCTCTCTCCCCTCCAATGCCTCCTCTTCTTGCAATCTCATCACCTTTCATCCTCAGCCGGTTTCTCCTCCCACTGAACTCTCAGGTACTCCACCTCCTCTGACGTTCCTCTGATGAATCCCAAGGCTCCTCCAACTACTGCCTTCGCTCCATATAGGTTTGGTTTTGCTAAAGGAAACTTCACATCAAACTGCCCCCTCTTCTGATCAATTTGGCTTCTTAGGAGGAAGCTTCACATCCAACATGCATTTTGTCCGGGACAGGCTCGTTGAGAACGACGAGCTCCGTTCCTGTAAGAAGAAACATGATTTCGATCAGGCTTGTAGGAGGAACCTTCAATTTCTCTATTCTCTCATTAGTTTTCAGATCAGGCGATCACAATACTACAAATCGCAATTCAGCTAGCGAAAGTTGTTTCTGAAATCTCTTATTCTTATTCTTCCAATATCTTAAATTGATCAATATCTAAAATCTTTCTGAAAGTCAGTATGATATCGGAAGTTGTTTCTCCAATCTTTTATTCTTATTCTTCCGATATCTTAAATCTTTCTGAAAGTTAGTAAGTTATATCTGAAAAAGGATTGGACCAATTGATCATGGAGCGCAATCAAATAGAAGTTGTTTTTGTTGAAGACCACGGCAAAATTCAAATCTAGTAAGTTATTTTTATTGAATTTGTTGTTTTTGTTGTATGCAGTAATAGATCTAGCATTTCAAATGAAATATGGAGGAAAGAGATGATAGAGATGCGATATGAAGTATTGATCTGTTAATTTTACAGTACTGCCCCGTTAATTTTACAGTATTCATCTTGTCATTTTACAGTATTCATCTTGTGAAAATCTGGAAGAAATAGATAATAGAGAGGCGATATGGAGTATTAATCTGTTAATTTTACAGTATTTTTTTGTTAATTTTACAGTATTCATCTTGTCATTTTACAGTATTCATCTTGTGAAAATCTAGAAGAAAGAGATGATAGAGAGGCGATATGGAGTATTGATATGTTAATTTTATAGTATTGCCCTGTTAATTTTACAGTATTCATTTTGTCATTTTATAGTATCCATCTTGTGAAAATATGAAGGAAAGAGATGATAGAAATGCGATATGGAGTATTGATTTGTTAATTTTACAGTATTTATCTTGTAATTTTATAGTATTCATATTGTAATTTTACAGTATTCATTTTGTGAAAATCTGGAAGAAAAAGATGATAGAAATGCTTCTTACTCATCCGAACAATATTCAATTGAAAATTCTACTGTATACAAGATTCAATTTTACAGTATACAAGATTCAATTGTATATTTTACTGTGTAGAAGATTCAATTTTACAGTATACAAGATTCAATTGAAAATTTTACTGTATACAAGATTCAATTTTACAGTATACAATATTTAATTTTACAGTATACAAGATTCAACCCAGTGCTAATAACCGCTAATAACTAACTCTAACTACAAATAACTTCATATAACTGTATTTTTCGAAAGTATAGTCTGAAAGTACAACCTTTTTGTCATATTGTGCAAGTTGCAATCTTTTTTTTAACTATTTTGGAACCACTTCAAATAGTTGCTGGATGTTGTATGATTAACTGATATATTTTATGTGATATGTTGTATAATTGTATAGCATATAGAAGTAATTTTACAGTATTCAGACAAGTCAAAGCTGTGGACAAATGGTGCATAAAAGGCTGTGGACAATTAGACGCTTCCTTTCAAAATATATAACTGACCAAAATAATAATAGAGTTAGACTTTTAAATTATAAGGATTAAATATATATGAGATCAATCATATAAAATTTTAATACTATGAAGATTACTTTAATAATCCAAATCTTACTACACCCTCTTTTCTCTCTATCTCTATCCTTCTCTTTTTTTCTCTTTTCTTTCTGTCAACAGAAATAGGAAAACGCAGTTGTGCCATAGGCACCAAAAGCTGGCACAGTATGCCTTACAAATTAGTCCAGAAAAAAGCACGGCATGATAACTAAGATTGCTAACCCATAGCAAACACAAAAGCAAGTATGTAAACTCCCTTTAGATAGAGTCACTGGAAATCCATTCCACTAGCTGATCGGCCAGAGGTGGAGACACTTGGATTGGCACTGCATCTAAGTCCTGGGGGAGCCACTCATTGACTTCTGCCTTCAAGTTTTCCTTTAACTGACCCGTCCAATAAACCAGTGCTCCTTGAACATGATAATTATATGCAAGAAGTTTCTAAATTAAGGGAAGTTGTTCAGAGGGAAGCAAGCAAATTCTCTGAGAATGATGAAGGGGAATTGGATGATATTGAAAATCTTCTAATCTGATGTTCTGATGCAGTATACACTAATAATGACCAACAATTAGCAAAGGAACTTATAAAGCAAATAAGGAACCGATCTTCTCTGGATGGGAATGGGATTCAAAGGATGGCCTTTTATTTTGCTGATGCACTCGAGGCCAGGTTAATGGGAACTGGGGGCGAGGCCTGGCGCCAAACTTGCAGAAAACGGATGGCTACCTCTGAATATGCAAAAGTGGCCCAACTGTATATCTATGTCTGTCCTTTTCCTAGAGTTTCAATCTGCTGTTCTAATCGTACTATACTTAATATGGCGGAGAAAGCATCAGTGCTGCATATTGCTGATTTTGGCATTGGATTTGGATTTCAGTGGCCATCTCTAATCCAAGCCCTGTCTAATCAGAACATGAAGACCATAAAGCTTTGCATCACAGGGTAGATTTCCCTCGCCCGGGCTTTCGCCTTGACGAATTAGTAGAAGAAACTGGTCGGAGGTTGAAAGATTTCGCAAGAAGTTTCAATGTACCATTTGAGTACTGAGGGATAGCATTCAAAAACTGGGAGGCTATTTCTCTGGATGATCTGAAAACTAAAAAAGATTAGTTGTTGATAGTGAATTGCTTGCACTGACTTAGGGAAGTTGGGGATGAAGCAGTTTCCATGGATGGTCCAAGGGACGGATTTCTCAATCTGATATACTAGATGAGACCACGCATTTTTATTGAACAAGATCTAAGTATCTCCTCTTATAGCCCTTTTTTTATCACACGCTTTGAGCAAATCTTGAGACTCTTTATGGCATGGTTTGAAATATTCCACAGGACAATTCAAGAGAAAGAGAGATGTTTGGCAGAGACATCCTTAATCTTATAGCATGTGAGAGTTCAGATTGGACGATCGATAAAACCCGAGACCTACAAACAGTGGCACCAAAGAAACTTGCGAGCTGGGTTTGAACAGGGGTTCCCTTGGATCCTGCCATTGTGAAAGAATGCCGTGAATATTTTAGCAAACTTCACAAAAACAAGATATTCTTTATTGAGGAAGAAGGAAACTGGTTGCTGCAAGGTTGGAATGGGAGGGCATATTTGATGCTTTCTGGACATGGAAACCCAAGTTGGCTTGAGCCTCCAAATTTCGCGAGCATATTATGCTCAAAATTTGTATCAGTCAAATTTTTTTTTAAGTAATATACCAATTAACTGGAAGTTAAATGTTGAATTTGAATTGCTTATATTTAGAAATCGTCCTAAAATGTTTGGAGCATGATGGAAAATCAATATTTGTTATAATAAGTAATACTTTCAGTGGGAAAGATTGCATATTCGACCGAATGATAGTTTCTTGTGAATATTAACGTATAACTAAGAATTTGACTCTTAATCTTTCTCAAAAAAATTGAGCATGATCAAAGGCGGTGGTTTTAAAAGAGTTGGAAAAATAGTTCCGTTACACAATAAAAAAGAATAAACTTTACATAATATTTACATGACGCGATTAAAATAGTAAAATTAAAACAGTTAGATCATGTCATGATTATATGTAATGTGATTATTCATGTAACATTATTGGTTGCCTTTAGTTATTATTTTAATATTTAAATTAGTTCAAAGAAAAATAATAATAAAATATACTAAAAAATAAGAAACTATTATAATATAAATTATAATTAAGAATAACGTCAAAAATATTGATTACGTATTGGCTATGTAACGTGTCATGTGACATGATTGAATTAATTTGTATGACGTGACGTGACATGACTATAATGATAGAGGACATTCACATTACACGAATAATCGTCACGTAATCGACACACGTATTGTGACATGATTGATAACATTGTGACTAATTTTCTTTTCTTTTTTTATATTCAAGGGCACATATGTACAATCAATTTCGTCCGCAAAGCAGACTCGCGCATCAGCCCGACAAATTCTGATGTATTCAGAATTTCAGATATTAAGTAACATATATACAACTTATGTGGGTAATGATTTTTGAATTTTGAAATTTTGAGTCACAACTGTTTAATTTTGAATTATTAGAATGGTAACTAAAAAATAAGATAAATTTTCCTTAATTTATACTTTGTTATGAATTGATCACTCAACTTTGATTCATCACAATCAAGTCACTCAATTTTCTATTTATCTCAAATTAATCACTCTATAACTTTTTCATTCAAAATACTAGCGGAATATTCTCATTCCGTTAGTATTTTGAACGGAATATACTCATTTCGTTAGAATTTTAGATGGAATGAGCATATTCTATTAGCACCTTGGATGGAATTGGCATATTCCATTAGCATTTTAGACGGAAAAGTTATAGAGCGACTAATTTAGGACAAATGAAAAGTTGAGTAACTTGATTAGAGCCAGTGTTCTAAATAGTGCGCTATAGCTCCACTATAACATTTTTGGGCCATAAACGCTAAGCTATGGCATAATAACGCATTATTTGAGTTACAGGTGCTATAGTGGTAATAGCGGCCGCTATAACGCATAGCATGTAGCGCTCGCTATGTAACATGAGCTGTTTTTTATTTTCTTTTCTTTTCAATTTACGTGGGTTTTAAATAAAGACTCAGATTGGATTTTAACCGTGATTTTTTTTAAAAAAATTGACGTACTAAGCTTTATATTAAACTATTAAATATTTAATGAGAGATTCATCAAACAAAATTAAAATAAGGAAGCTACAGCGAGCTATGCAACATGAGCTATTTTTTTTTTCAATTTATATGGATTTTAAATAAAGACTTAGATTGAATATATTAAGATATTTCTTGAAGTAACAAAATGATACTTACTATATAGTAGTTTGAATATTTTGAATAAATTAAGATAGTTAATTATGCCATGATGTCTAAATTATTTTGAAATTTAAATAAAAAAAAAGATAGATTATGTCATGGTGTTGAATATATTTTGAATATAAAAAGACCGATAGTTTATGATATTAATATTACTATAAATATTTTGAGTCGCAATTTGGACTTTGTATTGGTTCAATATAAATATTATAATTTTTTAATCAATTTGATATTATTTATTGTTCTATGAAACTTAGATAATGTTGATATTTAGTACAAATATATGATATAATTTTTATAAAAATAAAAAATACTATGTAGCATAGTTTTCCCTATAGCGACACTATTCGTTATAGTTTTTTTTTCGTATGCTTCTCGCTATGATGCGATAAATGCTATTTAGAACCTTAATTAGAACAAATTAAAGTTGAGTGACCAATTTGTGATAAATTACAAAATTTAAATTTACCCTAAAAATATTACGGTTTAATCTTTTATAAGTCAGGACGTAAAAAAATTCATGGTCTAGAAACCGATCTTTCATAGCATTTTGTAACTATCAATTAAGTCCTTGCACTCACTCAAAATTAACTAATGAATATTTATGTGTTAATGTGGTGTTATTGTTAAGCATTCCTAACTTATAATGATCTATGAAGAACGGGTGTGGGAGTCATAAAAGACGGAAAGGCTAAAGAGACTTTTTTTTTTGAAAGCTTGGCAGTGGCTGGCTATCAAGTTAAAGAGACTTTTCTTTGCGGAGCAAATTATCTCCAACTAAATTAATTTACTGTTGTATTGTTTGAAAACAACTTAATTACTGTTGGGAGACCACGAGTCATTGGGTCAATCAATGCACCAGCCAAAATATCTACAGATCAATTGACCCGAAATTTTGATTCATAGTAAATAGAAACAAATAATAATAAAAATGGAAAAAAATATAGACAAAATTTTAAAATAGAAAGGAATATGTATGGCGGGACGCCACATCCCGGTCTAAAAAGGAAAAAAAAACGTCCCAAGACACTATATCATACGGAGGTTCTGAATTTTTTTTTTTTTTTTGATAAAGTGGAACGCTATATCAACATAAAAATATAAAAAAAATTGAAAAAAATAAAATAAAAGTAGGATGCCCTTTGAAACGGCCAAATCGATAAGTGTTGCTTATTGTACTATTTAATAAAAGTTGTAGATATTTTTGGTCACGAGTCTCCAGTATTACTAAATACTGATACCAGTTATATTATTTTTGTTCTGGTCAGACGTTATATATGTTGCTTTCGGACTTATTGTAGATTTACCTACCTACTACTGTTTATTATGAAAATGCTTTTGTGGGCAATAACTTCTGTAGCAATTTTTAAGTACGATGTTTTTAAAGGTGTAATAAATATATTTTTTGGTACTATGTAAATTTTTTTAGAGCATCTATATTTCAGCAACTTAAATGGATTTTTAAATAACTGTTAATTACTTTTTAGAATTAAGGCTCCTAAATTTTTAACTATTATGTTTTTGAAATTAATTTTAAAATTTTTATTAAACTACATCAGCAACAAATAAAAAAAAATTAAGCTATTTTTTAACCAGCATGCAATTTATAAACAATTTTTTTTTTAAAAAAAATTTGTATAGTTCCTAAAAATAAAGAACTCTGGAAATACCAGTAGATGACTAGATGCTCATAGAAGTTTCTCGGCAGAATAACAGATAACAATTTTTTATTTTATTTTAAATAATACGGAACCTGCAAAATTGGACCACCTAACATGAAGCCCAAATTGAATTGGCCCTTTTTTTTAACATATATCTTTATTGGTTAGTTACGGATTAGAAAATATTGTGAATCAGATTGATGATCTAAATGAAACCCAACCAATCCTGCCCGTTTACATTGAAGCACAACCGTAACCAAATACGTCTCGAAAATTATAAATGGAAAGAATTAAACAGAGATTTTATTAGCAATAAAAAATTAGCTAAGTATTAATAATTAAAAATAAATTGCTTAATGTTATAGCACATACTCACATAATTGTATATTTGTATCATTCACTGTAGAAAAAAAAGTAACTAGTATATTTGTAAATGTAGTAATCAAGTAGTAATCTAATTTAGTGTTGGTAATTGGGTGGCGTGGTAGCTGTCTGATTGCTGTGTGTTGACAAGTGTACAGATGGGCTGATTGAGTGATTCTCCTATTCCTATGTTAACTTAGGCATGCTTCAGAATCGGACTGTAGAGGAAGAAAAAGACCAAAAGGGACATGGAGGAAGAGAAACAAGAATTCTCTCCTCGGAATAATGAATCCTATATCTCAAATTGAAGGTGACAAATTTCATCAAAAATCAACATTATGTTTTTCTCTCTTTCCCTCCGCTTTCTCTCCGTTTCTCGTCTTCTAGAACAGATGAACAACATAACAGCTCAACAATAAAAAAAATTTCCCTCCTTTCAAAAGTTCTGCTCCTCCAATGTAAATATTCAAATCAAAACAACCAAAGTCTTCCAGTCTTCCAGTTTGTGTTAATTCATAAGACCGTCCAATCATAATCCAGGTCAATCCAGCACATGCCTATAGAGCACCAGAACTTTAATATTCGTGCTGATTTAAATTGGACGGTTCTGATCTTGTTATTGTAAGGGCATGACCACCGTCTCTATTGCTACTCTTAAGTAAAACCCTCACTGGAGGCGATTTCCCCGAACCCCCTCCTCCCTGCAGTCCTCTCCTCTCTTTCGGTGAAATCGCTAAGCCCCAAGCGAGGGAAGCCATAGTCTCTGCCTTCGCCTCCGTGCCCTCGTCCAACGATCAAGCTCTGTGCAACCCCGGATTATGATTTGCATCTCCAGGTACTTCTCTGAATTTTTTTTTCTCCCTCTCCTTTCCTCCTTGTCTCTCCGTTCTCTTTCAAGAACAAATTACCCATCTGAATATTTAATTATAAATAATTTTGTTCTGAGATAAATTTCGTAGGTGCTAAACCAGACATTCACTTTATCACTTCATCAACATTCTGCGTTAGGTCAACTCAGTGTTACCTATACTCCTAGTTCCCAATCTGATCTTGAATTTTGGAATACCCTATGGTATGGTAATTGTACCCTTGCAACTCAATACCCTCAATTGTACACTATATGCTCCAATAAATCTATCTCTATAGCTGAAGTGTTTAACTCACAAGGGTATGTCATTCATTTTAGAAGAATGCTTGCTGGGGTTCTACTCTTAGATTGACATGATATTTTACAATTAATTAGTTCCTCTAGTTTTACTCATAATATAGATAGAATTGCTTGGCGATGGACCACCACAGGTTTGTTTACGGTTGGATCGATCTACAAGATTTTAAACTTTCGGGGAGTTAATGACAATCAGTTTGCTATCATATGGGAATTGCCAATTCCTCCCAAAATCAGAATTTTTCTTTGGCTTCTATTAAATAATAGAATCTTAACAAAACAAAATTTATCTCGTAGGGCATGGAATGGGGATCGTCAATGCCACTTCTGTTTTGATGTTGAGGACAATAACCACCTATTTCTCAATTGCCAACAAGCGCAAAAAATCTGGTTTTGGCTAGGGAATTTCCGGTGGAACGGTTAAATGTATTGAGATTGGAAAGAATGCCAACAGCGAAAGCACTCTGCTGGGCCGAAACTGACACTGATAGACGAAAGCTAGGGGAGCAAATGGGATTAGTAACCCCCTAGTCCTAGCCGTAAACGATGGATACTAGGTGTTGTGCGGATCCACCTATACAGTTCTGTAGCTAACGCGTTAAGTATCCCGCCTGGGGAGTAAACTCAATATTTCTTTCATACATGGACAACCCTTGTTGATATTTTTCACTTTTCCTCTATTTTTAGTGTTGTAGAACAAAAAGGTTTTTTAGTTATTCTAAGTGCCGTTAGTTGGACACTATGGAAGTATCGCAATGACATATGTTTCCAATCTGGTTCATCTAAAACGGTTAGATCTCTCATTCTATTGATTATTTCTGTTTTTGAATATTGGACAGAGCACATGGATAAGAAGATTAAAGCAGCTGCTCTCGTTTGGCTCCCGAATGACATCAATGCAATTCCTCTCCAGGTATGGGATCCCACTGACAACCTGGCTGTGACATATTCTGACAATGGATTCAATGAGACTAGTGATCATGGTAAATAAGCTCTTAGGATGGTGCCTTTAGACAGGGGTATTGGGTCTCCAGTTGAATGAAGATGACTACAATCATTTTGTGTTTTTTGCATCTTTAGGTGGTGTTTATACTTCAGCCCAAATGTCAGTGGCTTAATCTTAGAAAATTCTTTCCTATTTCTGTGTTTTGGTGGGCTCTTAAATAGAGAGCGTTTATATTGTTTGGTTTTTGCTGCCTGACCTCTTAGGAGATCAGTGAGGGTTTCGCATGTTTGACTTGGCTGTAATTTAACCTTTTGATTTCATGAAAATGAAATGGGCTTTATTGCCTTTTTTCAAAAAACTTCATCAACATTCAGTACCTTTTCATAGCACTATGTCAAATCAGTAATTTATGAAAATTGAATTACCTATAGAAATTAAATATCCAAATTTTCAGTACCTTTTTTCAATCTAATAAAATCGTTGATAATTATGAACAGATCTTATTGTACTTCTTGAATTGATATCATCTATGTAATTGAACATATAGCACTTGTTGTTCATTTTAGGTAATTGAATCAGTTTTTATTGTAGTTCTTGTTCTTGAATTGATAAGGGACCCAATGATAATTTTGTTAATTGAATATTTATGGTTGGTTTCTGTACATTTGCTACGTGTAATGCTGGGGTACCTGTTGCTCCAATTCGACTTCTTAATTCTACAGCAAACTAAATTTGGATATATCTTTCTGATTAGAAGCCGATGTGATGAAATTTGTGCAATTGAAATTGGTGCAAATTTTTAGCAAATAGATTAGGTCTGTTTATGAAATGGTTAAAAAAAATTGTGTCCAATCAAGCTTTACTGCAGACTACCTAAAGCATAAAATAGCATATCATTGTCACTATGAGATGCTTAAATTGTATCAGTACTGGTGTGTACTGGTTGGTATATTAGATTATTAGATTGATTCCGTACCACTTTTTTTTTTCAGCATTTGCTTTTTGATTTGCCAATTATTTAATAGTGCCTAGACTATTTGAATATTGATTTGCCAATATTTTGGTAATCACTCCTTTTGAAATACAATTTCAGTTGACACACATTTTTCACTATATCTTTTCTAGGAAGAAAAATGATAGTCAAGATACCGATTTGAAGGATGCAGTTAATGGAAGTATGTTTCATCTAGACAGTGCATCCTATTGTACCCTCTCTCGCATCGTCTCTGTCTGCCGTGAGCTCTCTCACAAGCCCCAAAACCCTAACCCCAATGCTATCCTTAGCTCAGTGGATCATGTGGACCAAACCAGTGATCCTGGTAAATTTGAAAACCCTAAATTGGACGAGATAGTTGAGACCTTTCAATCAGCGGTGGAGAAAATTGACTCCGTGGAACCCTGAAATCCTAACCCCAATGCTAACCTTAGCTCAGTGGCTGATGAGGACCAAACTAGAGAATCTGGCAAATTTGAAAATGCTAAGTTGGGTGAGACAGTAGAGACCTTGCAAATGGCAGAGAAAAGATTCGGCTCCATGGAACCCGAAAACCCTAACTCCAATGCTACCCTTAGCTCGGTGGCTGATGGAAACCAAACCACTGATCTTGGAAAAATTGAAGATCCTATGTTAGATGAGACAGTCGAGACCTTGCAATTGGTGATGGAGAATATTGATTCCATGGATGAATTCGAGATTGATGTGTTTAGTAATAGTGACCGTTTAAATTCAGTGGTATCTGATTTATCTTTGTTAGTTGATTGCCCTGTGATCAGATACAATCTGGTTCAGGCGAATTTGCTCCTGATAAACAAATGAGGGATGAAGCAGATCGAAAGTTGAGCTTGGTAGGGGAGTTAAACCATGAGAAGGATCAGAATCAATAAGGTGAAGTTGATGATATCTTAGTTCACAAAATTGAGACTGGAAATGATTCTTTATTGGACTCGAATTGCCAAGAAATGGCTTTGGATAAAGAAATTGAGCAGTTGGGAGAAGAGGAGAGTTTAAAAGGTGACCCTTACCATGAGGGTATAGAAGCTGGGTTTGTTGAAAATATGGAATTATCACTCAAAATTGGAGAAGGGATCCAATTGGACCCTCCAAATGAAATCTCTAATTTGGGGAGCTCAAATCAGGATAAGCCAAATGGTGCAATTGAAGAGGGAGAAATAACAAATGATGCACAGGATTTGGATGATGATTCCGATTTAGATAAGGAAGTTGAAGCTTTGATTGATGATGAATTAGAACAAGACTTAATTAATACAAGATCTGATGAGAAGTTAGCTATTAAAGAGGATATACCAGGTGAACCAACTGCATTTTTTTACTGTATTTGAGAGCAAATATAAACTGATGTGATCAACTTGGTCCCAAAATCTAATTTGCAAATGCCTTTCTGTAATCTATTACCTTCTTTTATTAGGGTTGGAGCATGAGAATGTAGCGAGTCAGACCCCAGGCATTGACTTTAGTAAAGAGGTATACATATATTTCTGCACTATTACACACTTCTACCTTTTTCTTGTATTGAGCATTGTGAAGGGCTCTGAAACAATTAACTTCTATTAATTACACCAAGTAAAATCCTGTAAACTATTGCTTACAGGCATATGACATTAGAAAGAAGAGAAAAAGGATCTTGTCTTCAGAAAGACAAGCTAAAAAGAAGGTTTAATGCCTCATTTTCTGAAAAATCAGCCTTTTGTTTTGTTTTATTATTAATTTTTTTTTTTTGGCTTGGCTTCATACTGTTGTATTGGTTTGAAGAAAGCATATCGGATAAAGAGAGCAAAAAAATTAAGAGAAGATGGGGTGAATAGGTTGCGACTACCTCCTCCAGGCAAAAAAGAAAAAGAGAAGAAAATATGCAAATTCTACTTTCAGGGGAAATGCCAACAGGTTTGTTTCTCAAATCTTATATATTGACAGTTCACTGTTTGCTTTGCAAATGGAGCCTTCCATTTAATGTAACTTTTTCTTGTTGTCTTGTTCTATAGGAAGAACTGTGTAAATTTTCTCATGATGTCACCCCTGTAACAAAATCCAAGGTGATAATTTGTATCTTGTGTGCATAGAGTATCATGATAGATTGCTGATGTCATATGTTAACACCTTATTTTATTTTATTTTATTTTATTTTTATATATATATTTTCTTTTTTCTCAGGCATGTAGCCATTTTGCACGAGGTGAATGTTTGAAAGGCGATGAGTGCCCATATGATCATGACCTCTCTAAGTACCCATGTCACAAGTTTGTGTCAGAAGGAATGTGCGTCTGAGGGGCTAATTGCAAATTTTCTCACAATGTATGTGTTGAATGATCTAGCTCAAGTTCTTCCCTTTATTATAACAATTTACTTGTTAACCAAAGATTGGAGGGACCCAACTAGTTCACTATGTTCTGGAGGTGCACACGTGGTTGGAATGAGGGTCAGTGTGACACCCATCCTTTTGAGAAAAAGTAATTGCCCTGCATATATTGTTAATTTTATCATTTTAGTGTTCAATATCTTCAAATGACCCCCATAAATTTGCAACGGATTTTCACTAGGGCCCCCATAGAAAATTAACTGATAGAATTATGATACTCAAGTGTTTGGTGTTGTGAGATCTATTAGTCAGTATATTTCTGCTCCCTATGAGAGAGATTGTCTATAGAGTATTTACTAAAAGATATCTTCTGTTTCTTGAGATTTTCGGTGCTGTTACTAGTCTCTATAGTCTGGTAGGTACCAGTTTCAAAATGACTGGCATAATCTAGATAGCCTTTTGAGTTTTGCAGAGAAATATAATACAACAAATAGCCCAAACATTGAAATTGTTCTTTCCTTTTCCTTGTTTTTCCCTCAGATACAAAATACAGAAGTTTTATCAGTTCAAACCAAGGAACCTGGCGAGGAATTGTCAGAGAAGTCAAACGTGGGAAAACAAACCAATACAAGTCAAAAGTCTTCAACTGTCAAATGCACCCCAGTGGACACATTTAAGCATCTCAATCCCTGCTTGATTAAGTCTATTGAAGCACCACTTAAAGTCCCCAAGGGAGTCCGCTTTCTCTCATTTGGAGCTGATACAAAACAGGAAAAGCTTAGTGATGCCAAACCAGCAACTAAACAGAAATCTCATCTAGCGGAACAAAATCTGAGGAATGTACCAAACAAAGAGAGAGAAAATTTAGTGAGTGAAGCAACTGGTGTCTCCGGGTCTGGTGAGTTATCAGAGGCTTCAAAGATTTTGCAAGAGTACTTGTTTTGTGCTCTTTCTACCGCAATTTAGCACCATGTCAGAATGGTTCTATTTAATGGATGATTGAGATTATGATGGCTTTCCCGAAGTTGCTATGTCCTGGTAACTTGCTATATTTGGATATCTATGCAGTGTAATTTCATTTACAATTAGACAACAGTTTGAACAACTTTATTATGATTTTTGTGCATATAAAAGATTTTGGTGTGCTGCAAAAATATGTACTGAATTGAGAGCTTGGTTTATTTTGCAGAGTTGTGACAATGAATTGCAGAAACAGTGGATTGAGGTATGATGTAATGAAGAGAGCACAGTGCCATATCAAGAACAGTACATATGTGGTCAACAAAATGCAATAATGTCTCTTAATTAACATGAATTCTCAAAGTTACCTTTCTTAACTTTGAAGCTTCTCACAGGGGTTGCCTTTCTCAAGTCCAAGACAAGTACTCTTGTAACGGCCAAGAAAGGTCCCATTTTGCCCCATGTAGACTGAACTGTTTGTACTAGCATTAATGAGTCTCGCTAGGATGACATCTGTGTCATATGACACCAACTCCAAAACTTATTGGATAGACTTCAAACGATTAATTCAAAGCATTCAAACCAATTTACATTATGAGTTATGTGTTTCCATGCATTTCTTTTATTTATTTTTTTGAGTTATTTTAGTATAAAATCAAGCAGTCAAAAATGTTGAAAAATGAATGCATTAAAATTAACTTAAAAATTACAACATTTGACCGCTTGATTTGATACTAAATAAATTCAAAAAATTATAAATTTTGCATGTAAACGCAAAAGTAATGAATTAGATTGGTTTGAACTGTTTAGATTCACCGTTTGAAGTTGATCTGATAGATTTTGGAGTTTGTGCTAGAGAGATTGAAATGACACGGATGTTAGCTAGACTCAACATTATACGCTCATACTAGCATTAATTCACCTTATATAATCTAATCTAGCTAGAATACTTCTTCTTCTTCTTCTTCATATATGTATATTTTGTTATCTTCCAAAAGCCACAACTCCAGTAGTAAAAATGAAAGGAGATTTTAAGGATCAAATCAGGGACCTTAGCACCAGTGATGTTGTTGTAAGGGTTCGTACCAATGATGAGAGTGGCCATGACTACCGTCTCTAGTGCCACTCTCATCTGCTTTCCGACAACAGTGATTACTTTAGCAAAAGGCTCTCTAACGACTGGCTCACCTGTCAGATCCTTGATGCACACTACTGTGTTGACGTCCACTGTATCTACTCACAATCCTTCAACTCTTATGTCAATGTCATTCGCCTCATTTATAAACCACAGCCCTGTCACCGGTACATACGTACCAATTCTATACCAGTCAGTCAGTGACAGTGTATGTATGTTCCATATAGAAGGCTTTAGCTGTCCAATAATTCAAGTATTGGGTACTGATACTGATACTGCTAAATTACTTAATACTGTGCCAGCAGAATATCCAATTTCTCAATGCAATAGGTTTTTTTTTTCTGTACCATCTATTTTCTCATCAGCTATTACTACGAATTATTAGCACTATAAGGGTGCAAGTCATAATCTTTGTTATCATTTGACCTAACTAGCATTTTGGTATTAAACCCTACAACAGGTATTTTTCTTGCCACTGTCCATCTAGGGTTGCACAAAATTGCCTTATGCTCTACTGACTATTTTGATTCTGCACCACAGGACGAGACAGGTGAAGAGGAAATTCTCAGATATGTCCCTCATCTAGGGTTAAAGTATGAACTTATCCTCTCTAGGCTCTGACCCATTGACCTGCCACCTATCACACAAATCTTTCTCTCCACTTTTCGTTTTGACACATCCGCAGCTAATAAACTGAAAACCGAGGCCAAGAAAAGTTATCAAGACCAAATCGAGTATCTATTAACTGAAGATGACAATTCTCCTTTGATTTCAGTAACTAATAATGACGTTTTGAAATGTGAGGTGAAAAATTGCGTGATTGAATTGATGAAAGATTTTGGGAATTTGGTCATGGCAAGGATAAGTTTTGAAACTGACCAAGAATGTTGTGTTGTAGTTTCTGATATTTTGTGGGCTTGCCAGATTTTGACAAAATTGGATATGATGAGAGTGATTGTTCCAATTTGGGTAGATTTATCCCAAAGATGGAAAAATTAGTAAGACACATTTGTTGGGGAGGAACTTGAGATGAGGTTAAAGTGGTTGAGATAACAAATAAGGTGCTAGAATCAATCAATTTTGGGCGGTTTGATTTGGTCAAAATTTGGATTCCAATTTTGCAAAGAACAAAATCTTGGGTTGAGAAGAAAAAGGGTGGAATATATAGAGAAAATGGTCAAACATTGTAAATTGGTCTTCTTTCGGTTATTTTGACGTTACCATTGGAGTATGGTGTTTTAGAGCTAAATTGGTCTTCAATCAATTGTATAGAGCAGAGATTCTGTCACAATGGTTTGGTTCAGAAAATGTGCAGGATACTGATTTACTTGAAGTATGGTGTTTTAGAGCTAAATCTGCAAAAATAAGGGTTGGTTTGGTGCTTTGGTTTGATTAAAGGGAAGATGAGATAATTTTGTTTATTATGTGTTTGTATTTTCCCATTCGGTATTTTAATCCACAAGAAGAGAGGAGAGAAGAGAGGAGAAGAAGGGATGAGAGGGGTTCAATTATAATAGGGTTTTATGAACATTAATAAACAATAGTATTTGTGCTAGAAAGAGAAACAAAGATATTACATGTGTTTTCTTTTTTTCATGATTGGTGACGAAAAGTCGGCAACCGATATATAATATATTGATAAGAAAATATAATAATTACACAAATGATAATTTAGAATTTTAAAATACCAAAACTGACTCCCACATAACTATACAATAGAGCCGCCTCAGTTTTATGTACGTGTGTTTTCTAACAATGATCTCCACCCAAACCAAGATAGTCTTAACAGCTACAATCATCTCAACTCTTAAAAGTTTTGATATACTATTTTCTAATATTTAATGTTTAATTGGATTTTAATTTTATCATGTTATAAAATCAATCTTAAAGCATCTACATCCCTGAAACTTTTAGAGTTTCTAAATAACTGTTAACTAATTTTTAGAAATTTTGTCTTTGAAAGTTTCTAAACTCTCACATTCCGGAAACTCAAAATTAGAGTTTCTTAATTACTACATTAGTAAATAAATTATAAGAGAAAACAATTTGAGCCAATTATTTGGCCAATATAGAGTTTATAAACAGTTTCTTAATAAAAAAAAAATTTCTTGCATAGTTTCTAAATAAGAAACTCTCCCACATTCCTGAAATTGAATTAAAAATTGCCACGTCAGATTAGAAACTCTAATAGTTTCAGGGATGTAGATACTCTTATAAGTTTGTGATATTTAAGACTTGAATCCGTTTTGGAGTCGTCCAGCCCGTCCCATACATATCTGATCACTTGTGGAACAATGAACAAATACACATCAAAATTTTGAACCCGATTCGATTTAAAATTATGCGGGTTGATAAGCCAAAATTGTATCTATTTAAACCTAGGGCTAGGTATGTAAATTAAGCCAAGTTTTGGTTAAATTAGTTTAAATTAGGTTTAATTAGGTTAGAAATGACCAAAAGTTCAAGTTACTGCCCTAGTTATGTTTGTTTTACAGATAATCGAGTATTTGGAGCTTAACGGAGCAAAAACGGGCGATTTCGGGCAAGATAACACGAAGAAATGGACCACTGTACAGTTACTGCGGGCCCGTAGCCATTCTACTGCGGGCCTGTAACCTTACCAGGCAAAACACTTCTTCACTGCACAGTTACTGCGGGCCTGTAGCCATTTTATTGCGGGCCCGCAAGACATCTCAGAAAATCCAGCGCAGCAAAACGCAAGAGTTACTGCGGGCCCGCAATAAACTTGCTGCGACCCGCAATAAAGTCGGTTCAGACCCCGTTTTTGATATTTTTAGTTAGTTATTTTGGGATTTTGAGAAGGGGATATAAAAGGAATGTTACAGAACTGTTTAAGGACGTTTTTAGAGTCTATTTTTTTGGTTTTAAAGGAGAGAGAAAGGAAAAGTAAACGAAAAGCAAAGGAAGAGAAAAGGAAGAAGAAGAACATCGATCGAGGGGTTTTATTTGTTTTCTTTCTTTCGGAACTCTTCTATTTTTCTTTGATTTCATTTGTGCCTTAGCCATGACAGGCTAAGGACTTTTCTAGGGTAGATTAGGGTTGTACTTGAAACTATTGTGATGATTTAGTTGGTTTTACTTGATATATTCTTGTTCTTTGTTGTGATCTATTCTTTATTTTAATTGAATGTGAGGACTTAATCGAAATCACATGAAACCCTAGGATTTGGTATTTGCAATTGAGAAATTGAATATTAGGTCCAGACCATAATGAATAGGGTATTTGATAGGCTAAGTACCGAGATGTGACGCTTGTCCTATACAGGCTTTACCTAATAGTTTAGAGAATTGTGCCAAGTACCGAGAGGTGAAAGATAGTTTTCTAGATTTATTGGGACAGTAAGAACTTAATGACTTTAAATTAGGGTAGCCAAGTACCGAGAGGTGACGTTTATTCTAATTTAAAGATGGTATTAATATAGAGATATCCCTTTGTACCTACAACACCCAACTGTGCCTTCATAACTAAAAGAACAAATTTAATAAACCAATTAGTCATAACACTAGTGGATAGGAACCCTAAGAAACCCTGATTTCTCATTCTTGTTAAAAACCTAATTTTGCTTTAAAGACTTTAGTTTAATCACAATCAAACCAACCCTTTAAACAAACAATAATCTTCTTATTTTCTTTTTACTAAATTAAATTGTTAGGTTAGGTTTAATATTCCAACTTGTCCATGTGGAGACGATCTCTAAGTACTACTTGACAAGGTTGTACACTTGCAACCGAATTGAGTATCAACTAGGATTTATTACTTGTGTTGTAATAATTCACATCACGGGTTTGACTCTCACATCCTTAAAATTAATTTCTAAAATTTTTAACTCTCACATCAGTAAAATTAATTTTAGAGTTTCTATTAAGCTACGTCAGTAATAAATTTAAAACAAGAAATAATTCAAGCCAATCATTTGGCCAGCATAGAGTTTATAAACAATTTCTTAATAAAGCATCTACATCCCAGCAACTCAAATGAGTTTCTAAATAACTGTTAATTACTTTTTAGAAATTATAGTATCTAAAGTTTCTTACTCTCACATTCTTAAAATTAATTTTAAAGTTTCTATTAAGCCATATCAGCAATAAAATTAAAAGAAGGAATAATTTCAACAAATCATTTGACTAACACAATGTTTATAAATAAACAGTTTCTTAATAAAAACTCTTATGCACAATTTCTAAATAAGAAACTCTCACACATCTCTAAAAATATATTAGAAATTATCACATCATATTATAAACTCTCATAGTACCAGTGATGTAGATGTTCTAAAAAAACTTTTATGCATAATTTATAAATAAAAAACTCTCTTATATCTTTAAAAATAGATTAAAAACTGTCACAGATTAGAAACTTTTATATTACCAACAGGGATGTAGATGCTTAGCCCAGAAGCAAGGGGGATCGATGAGGAAAATCGCCAGGTTCATCCAAGATCTTCTGTGATATATCGCTAGAATGCATTCATATGTTGCCTTATTTTATTGGAAGCAAAATGCTTACATATAGGACAAATCTCGAAAAGGTACAGAGAGATTGACTGTGGCCCTTCTTAATTTTTTTGTGATTTATTTTGCATTAAAAATAAAATATATATAATACAATCACCAAAAGTTGAAGGTTACTGAATTTAACCCTAAGTTAGTACTTTGTATTTGTTCAAAAGTATAAGTTAAAATAAAATAATCTATATAATCAGTCCTCATTCCTCAATGACAAGGAATTTTGTGTGCAAAAAAGAAAAAGGAAAAACAAGATATGACAGTTTGACGTGTACTTGCGTTTCCCAGTAAGTATCAATAAATGCATGAAAGATTAGAATTAAAGCATGCGACCACACAATCTCGTCTAGTCTTTGTTAAACTCAACAAAATCATCACAGTACTGGTAAGCGACAAATTATACATCTTCCGTGATAAAAAGGATTTTCTTTCTCATTTTTATCATGAGCTAATTTCAAGCAAGCATCGATTTGACTGCCCCAATTTTCAGTCTTTATGAACAATGCTTTCGCCAATTTTTTTCAATTTCTAATTTGTCCTTTTTCAGTCTTTACTCCACTAACCAAAAAATTTGAAATTAAACATCTCAGCGCATGACTACACAGAGCCACATTTAGTTGGGGAAAAGGAGTGGAGAGAATCAATTAAGCAATTGGCATAGGATTAATAGTTTGAAGTAATTAATCAAATAATATAAGCCATAAATAAGTTTCCCTAAAGGGAAGAACATGATACGGTGTTAGATTAAAGAAAACAATCATGAAAAAGGGATATCGATGCAAGTCTAGGCGCAATTGGCTTTCAACTTTGAATCCAATTAATTGCAGATTCAGTGCATGGTAATTAAGAAAATATTGTAACTCCACCTCCAGATCCTATGTAACTCCAGCAATACAAATCGGTGGGTGCTTCAATTAATTATTGCCTTCCCTTGAGGTCAACCTAGGATACATGTTGTGCTGTGATGTGATCAAAATATATTTATACATGATGTACACAATATATATATCGCGTATAAAAATATGTTACTATTCGCAAGGATAAAAGTGTTTTTTACCGATGTTACGGATACTTTTTAATACCGATACACTCAAAAATAACAATTTTTGTCGGTGTACTCTTGGCAATAGTCACTTTTTACCCTCGCGAATAGTTGTGTATTTTTGTACATGATCTAATTTAGAAGGATAATTACAGTACATTAGTCATGTCGTGACTGGTCACGTTTAACTATTTTTTTCATAATTTAGGTTAGTTTATTCAAGATTCAACATTCGATCAAGATCTAACGGTCCTAATTACAAGTGACTCGCATTACCATGTGTTATGCCATGCTAAATTTTTAAAATATGGTCACGACATGGGATATGCGAGTCACAACATGTGATTGGCACACGTATCATGCGGTGACGAAACTATGCCGTGTCATGACGTATTCGATCACACTGTGACTTTTTTCATATCCCTAGATCAATCAGAGTGAGAATTTTGAAATTTGAGAAAATTTTAGCTATGTTTAATATTTGTGAGTTGATATAATTTAACTAATAGTTCTTTTTTTACAATACATATAATTAAATATTTCAAATTCTAATGTTTTAAGAATAAAAACAAATTCTACAAGTAATTTTCAAGTAATTAGGACATATATAGTTTGTAAAATTGGTAAATCATCTGTTAACAATTTGGAAATTTTAGTAAAAAATATATTTTAAAAATCAGTCTATTAATTATTAATTTTGGAAGATGCTAACCATGCATATATGAAGTCCTAAATGAATTGGGGTACGTTTGGATGCACTCTAAAATAGCTAGAATAGCTACTATTTGAGAATAGTAGATGAGAATAGTGATTTTTGAAAGAGTGTGAGAATAGTGTTAATGTGGTGCTATTTAGAATAGCGAAAATGTTGTTTGGATTGAATATTTAGAATAACAATAGAGGGATTAAATATTTGAGAGAGCACCAATTACTATTCCGACTTTTTGTAGAAATAGTGGAACGCGCTATTCTCGCTGTTTCAAATAGTAATTGAGTATGTTTGAATAAATCGGAACAGCGCTATTCTCACTATCTTGCTATTCTCAATACATTCAAACATAGCAAAGTTTTTAGTGTCCAAACAAGTTGGAGTAGGCTACAAAATGAAATCCAACTGAAGCATGTATGGTAAGGTTTTATTTCTATAAAAGACGCCGTAATTTTTTACGTTGACTCGCCACATCTTATCACAACCCTCCTCTTTTTTATGACTTGAAACATATTGCATAAAACTACACAGACGAAACTAAGTTCTTAATAGACAGATCAGGTTAAATAAAGTGAATAGACAAGAAACATAGATAGAAAGAGGACCACTTAAGTGAACTCTATCTTAGACTTCTCTGTTTCCATATAAGTCAATTTGATTATGATTATTCACACCTTTGTTAAAAAAAATATTGTCATCAGTAAGCTTAAGTGGTGACAGCCACATGAGTAGTTGCTCTGCTTAAAAAACCCAAGTTACCAATTGGCATTTGATTCGATTATGACATGTGATATGATGTGAGTACTTTTTTGGTTTCTACTTTCTAGTCAAATTAAATTTAAATTGGGAAAATGCATGATCAATTGATAATGGCTATTAATTTTGACAATCTTAACAACAATTTTAAAAATAATAAATAAAATTAAAAAGTAAATTCATAGGTATATTATCTAACATATAGATAGCCTTACAATCAAATTTAATGCAATTTAAGTATTATTTGATGCTGCATCAATGATCGTTAATTTTGAACTATTGAAATTTTAAGTCACTCGGTATACGGTGAAATACACATCCATTCTTATCATATTTCATAGACATGATATGTGAATATCATACATCATGTCCATAATTTTGGATTTTTAATTTAATTTTTTTTTAAATTGTCAAGAATTGTTAAAATAAAGATTTTTTTTTTTTTATTAAAGATGGATTCAACCTCTCAAGAGATTTTGAACATGTCATGACATGTGAAATTATAAAATTATATATGGTTAATTATTTTAATAAAGTGTAATCGAACTTCATCATGCTTCATGCAACTCTCCAACTTTTTTTGTTTGAGCTATATTCTTCGGATCCAAATTGTAAATGAAGAAAACCTTCAAACAAATATTTTTGGATTGTTTCTTGGGCATCCGCATCTTCGTTGGAATAATAGTTGCAATGGTGCTATTGACATATTACTAATGGTCAAGCCAGGATACGAGTATGTACATATATAAAATAATAGATAACGATAATGTACTAGTGTACATTAAAAGTCGTCATATATAGCTAACCAAATATGTAATTGTAAGCTACGGGGATTTTCAAATGGTTTATGTTTATTTTGATTTTTTTTTGTTTGGAGCAATGTTCAAAAAGATTATTTATATTAAATTTTAGGATTCGAATCTCGCCAAATAATTTTCTTTGAATGTTTAGAGTTGGAAAGTTTGATTATCTCATCTTTATCTTAAAAAAATCATAACAAAATTTCAAAAATTAATTTCTATATGGAACATATTCATTCCCATCTTTTTGTTCTATTAATTTGAAATGCAGTGCTGGTCTCAAAGCGTTTTCGTTACTCATGGAGCACATTAATCCCATCTAACATACCTAATTGTACCTTACAAAGCGTATCTAATATGTGTGTGTGTGTGTGTGCATATATAAATGGAGGAAATAATAATATATGCAATATTAGCGATCATTATAAACCTAGGAAAGGAGACATGCATGCCATCTCCATTTTTCCATCCTTCAGTACGTACTTCCTCAGAGCATTAATTAATTATATATTGATTGAATATAATATTAAAGAGCATATATAGAAATACTGATCGAGGTAGCATTACAGATCATAAATTTCTCATCTAATAATTAATCTCTCTCTGGTACACATATAACCAAAAAGGCTTAAGAAAAGGAACCAAATATTATATGATTCATAGCTTGAGAGATAAATCCAACTTGCCAACAACCCCTCCATCTGCATCCATCCATGGAAAGCTGTATTCAGTACTGGTATAATCAAATCCGACCGAATCGGCACGGGATGTTCCTATCATCTGACTGCTCCTCTTCGCCAGACTGCGCTCGAGTTTGTGTGCATTCTGGTGGCCACCAAGTGCTTGCGAACTGTAGAACTTCCTCGAACAATAGTTGCACGAGAAAACCCGGTCCGGTTCTGGATTGTGCAAAGGTTCTAGTCGAAGGTCTAGGTTCAAGTTATGGCTTCTTGCTGCTCCCTGGTTTGACATTGTGTGAAGGAGAGGGAGAGAAAGAGAGAGCAAGAGAGGAGAGAGGAGGGAAGCCAAGGTAGGAAAATTTGAGAGCAAGTTATATAATATATAGAGAACACAAGTTTAAGGGGTAGTTAGGGAGTACATCAATGATTTTTGGGAAGAAATAAATGGGTTTGAGTCCACTAAACTAAACATTTATTTTTAGAATTAGTTGTCTTTAATAATAAACTAATGAGTGAGTCTATGGTACTATGTATATTATGGATTGTTACCGTGCTATATTTGAGTTTTTAAATTCTAATGGTCGATTTGAACCGTTCATCTTGTTCTCCATATTAATATGTGTTTGGAGACCAAATTTTACATATTTTGAAAATATTTTACTATTTTTTTAGATATTTAGAAAATCACTTGATCTAAAAATTCTGGACCATCCAAGAACATCGATTTTCAATTAGGGGTGTCAACGGGTACGATACGGGTCGGGTGGAGACATTTTCATACCCGTACCCGTTATGATAACGAAAAAAAATCTTTACCCTTATCCGTATTTTTGAATACGGTACGGGTCGGGTAAACGGATAAAAAAATGCCATTAACATTTCAATTTGTGTTTTCAATAAAATGATTTTTAAAATAAGAAAAAGTAATAATGAATACAACTAATTTGTATTATGAAAATTTAATAAAATATAAAAAATTTATTGTATTATGTATCATCTTCATACAAATATATATTTATATATGTAATTTTATCTTTTTTAAATTATCTTATACTAAAACGGGTAAGATAACGAAAAAAAATCATTACCCTTACCCATACCCAATTAGCTAACGGAATAAAAATCTTACCCTTACCCGCATTTTCGGATACGATACAGGTCGGGTAAATGGGTAAAAGGGTGCCATTGACACCCCTATTTTCAATAAATCTAAAAAAATAGTAAAAAATTTCAAAAAATGTAAAATTTGGTCTCCAAACACATATTAATATGGAGAACAAGATGAATAGTTTGGATCGACCGTTAGGATTTGAAAACTCGAATATAAAGCTGTAGCACAGTAACAAATCGTAATATGCATAGTACCATAGACTCACTCTAAACTAATTATTTTAGATCAGTGTTGTAAAAAATGTCCGTCGTGTAGGCCGATTAATTGGCCAATTAGTTGTTGGTGGTGACCAAACCATCATGGATTTTCCTGACTAATCTTCAGACGATTACTTTCAAATATGATCATTTATTCTCGATTATTCCCGATTAATTGCTTGGCGGTATCTTGTCCGTCCGATGACCGCTTACCATTATTTATAACACTGCTTTAGATATATATTAAAAAAAGTCCAAATAATTGTGTGTTTTATAACTTTAAATTAGTTGTTTTTAACATAACTATTATTTTTATAAACACTTAGCTATCTTTTTTAATTTTTATTTATCTTGTTTAACACTTATATTTATAATTTTTAAGCCGTATCTTATGATGATATAATAAAAGTACAACATCACCATCATCGATCTGTCTTCAGAATTATATTCTATATGCTAAAATGAATATAAAATATTAAAAAAAGAAACTAGCTAATTAAGTGTTTTTAAGTACAATATTTTAATTAAAAGTAACTCATCATAAGTTCAGTATTTTTTTTAAATTACAAAACACACAATCATATTTTTCAAAATTATATGTTAAAACTAATTAACTGCTTTATGTTAAAACTGATTGCTAGCTTAACTATTTGAAAGTACTATATAACTAATTTGAACTGAATATATTCAGAATAAACACAAAATGAACACCTTAAAGGTGATGAACTTTCATATATAACTTACAAATTCCATACTCGTACACTTTTCAGTTTGCTTTTTCAATGGGTTATTATTTCATATTATACCCCAACAGGACTAGATATCAATGAGTGCTTTTTTTTGATCTGCTATCATGTCCATTAAACACACAATAGAATTAGGTATCAATAGAGAGATAGATAATGGCATGGATACCTCATTTTGGTTGAACAGGTGGTGTGGAGAATGTCCATTACTGTACTTACCCACAACTGTTTCAAATTGCTACTAATCCAACTATTATTGTCCCTATGGCCATCACTCCAGCCAAGATCTCTATCCAATTTACTAGACAGCTTACTGAAACCTTGTTAACTGAATGGCACCAGCTACTCTTCTCTCTTTCTTATTTGTTTGTCTTTACTAATCCTACAAATTCTAATAAAATTATTTGGAGATGCCACCCCTCTAGACAATTCACTGTAATTCCTTGTACAAATGACTAGAATATGGAGATATCAAGAATCTTACTTACACAATCCTTTGGAAAACTAAAATACCACTTAAGATAAAAAAAATTTATCTGATTTGTTAGGGAGGGAAATTTTTTGACTAAGAATAACTTAGTCAAGAGGGGATGGAATGGTGATCAATCATATTCTTTTTGTAATGACTTAGAAACATTAGACCATCTTTTTGTAACATGCCCTGTTATATCATCATTATGGTCTTAGATTGCACTGCACAATAATTTTACCTTCAATTGTGAACGCTTAGCTGATTTATGGTTATTAGATGCATGGATATCATTAAAAGACAAATTCTTAATAGAACTTATAAGAGCTGCAACTATTTGGATTGTTTGATTAGCTAGGAATAAAGTATGTTTTAATAATACAACCATACCTACAATAAATTCCTTAGGTTCACAAATCAAATCTCTAACTACTTTTTGGTGCAAAATTAATTATGATAATTTATTCTTTAAATTAACCTTAGTTCTACCTATGGATACTTCATTCATGTTTCAGTCAAGCATTATAATTCTCTCGGAGACCAATACGGTAGATGAAGAGCCAAGTTGGAATTCAGAGGAAGAATCTGTTCTTGGGTTAGAGGGTTCAGACATGTCTGAATACCTCCTAGACTGAGCAGAATATGATGTGATTGATGCAGCATACTTTCACTCAACAGGCCCTAATGACCCCAGCTTTTCAATAGTATCTTAATATCATGTCATTTAGTTTGTAATAATTTTGGCTTATCTGTTCTTGATCCTAAGCAAACTTTAGCTTATTTTCTCACTATAACTTTATTACTTTAGATATCCCTCTTGTTGCTTCACAATTTGAGGGATCTTTTTATTTCTAGCTCTGTTCATATTTTGGTTAAGTGACTTTCAGTAACTTTTTGTAAGACATTTTAGTTTCTAATGAAACAAGTGGCTTAGCCCTAGACCACTTTTATCAAAAATAAAAAGTTATATTTTGAAAAATTCTAGTTCTTTTTTTCTTTTCTTTTTTTTTTTTTAAAAAAAAAAAGAGAGTGGTGGTCAAGCCATCTAGCATTTTAAATATCTATAAGAAATCTTCGAAAATGGTTTTGAACATGCGATCCACACGGAGAGCATTCTATTTTGCCACTAAATTTGGTTCACTAATAATTTCAGTTTCTATTCGAATTTTATTGCATCTTATGTGTGCGAATCAAGCTAATAATTTTTATAATTCTAATTGCAACTATAGTAGTGGTCAATTTACAAGCACATAAGCCTATCATATAGTATAGATCAGGGTGTCGAATCACAAAAATAATTTTGGACACCTAAGTTAAACTATTTTAGTAAGCTAAGCAAATTAATTAAGATCTTTGAGAGTTGGTTGATTAAACTAAATTACTACAACTAAAACCTAAAAGTTCTCGATCCGAAAGATTATGAGATGCAAATTCTTAGGGTTTTAATTAGGCTACCATCATACTTGACTCAATTCTAATTATTATTTGAGGGTTTCTAATCCACAATTAGTAATCTGTCATTGGCACGACATGATACCATACTTAGTCGGAAATCACTCACTGGATTCTATTATACATGTAGTAGTGACTACTTTATTCATTTAAAAAAAGTATTGATATTTTTAAATGGACCATCATTTCTATTAGCTGTATAATTCAGCTTAATATTAACACTATAATTCTGTTTAATGACTTGATTTAGTTTATTTAATTAAGTCTAATTAACAGAGTGCTACAGAAAGAATAACAGCCAATATTATAATAGTTAAGAGAGTTTCAACTGGTTGTGACTCAATCAAACAAAATATGTCTTTTATATATGTTTCAGTTTAATTATATTACAATTCAACTTAATGACTTAACAATATTTCTTTTATTTGAATGATTTATCATAAACTGTTTGATTTTTTTTATTTTTTTATAAAGTGAGATTAATGTCTCAACGATTTCATTACATAAACCGTGGGTATATACATAAGCACAAATACCAAACCACTGGTATTTTGCTTCATTGTTCAATTACAATTATTAAGCTAAATAAAAATTATTTTTAACTACTTGCCTGAAACACACCAGGCCTCACACTCACAAAACAAATCAGCTCACATTAAAAATAAAACACAGATTATAATCACAAAATACAACTAACTTCATAGCAATCAGAAATAGAACACAGATTATGTGCATCAGAACGGTTCCAGACCCTGCTGTGGTATCCATATATACCATCCTCCTCCTGAGTTGTCACTGTACCCCGTACCTAGTTCCAGTCGTCTCTTTATATCAAATGGAAGAATTAAAGTGAGGTTTAAAACTAGCTTTTCACCTCTGCTTACTGCTCTTGCACCAAAATGATGCCATGAATATAGTCTTAGTTGCACTAGATCGAATAGAATTTACATTTTCATCCCTAAAACAAAGTTTATTTCTTTCTATCCAGATCACCCAAAGTACGGTACCCATGACTAATTAAAGTAAAAGCTTGTCTTTAAGAAGTATACTTGCTTATAAAGCCCACAGTTATTGTATACTATTACAATCAAAATTAGAATTTAAAAATTAGTTATCCAACACCATATTTGATTGACAAAACGACAATTTATTCCAATACCTCATTTTTTTTTTATACTCTAATCGTACTTCATATTTTATATTTTTATTTTCAAAGTTAAATTGTCAATCTGAACTACTCTACATGATATTTATACTAAAATATGCTTGGAAATGAAATTTTATAATTTTTTTTTAAAATTTACTATTTTTTAAGATAGGTACAAAATTACTGTTTCAAGACTGTTCAAAAATAGTAATTTTTTTTCAATCTTAAAAAATAGTAAAAGAATTCTACAAATTAGAAAATTTTATCCTAAAGTATATTTTAATATAGATATCATGTTGAGCAATTCGGATTGACAGTTTGGATTTTTAAAATGAAGATATGAAATATGAGGTATGAAATGCACATATAAAAAAAGATGATTTAGTATTTCAAAATCCCCACAAAATGGACAATTTGAAGAACCTGACCATCCCCTTAATTTTGAGAATATTGTCTTTAGTTAATAATACCCTATTCTTTCTCTACAGCCATGTAAAAAAAAAAATATTTTTAAAAGCAATCTGGACTTCCATAAAGAACTAAATTCATTATTTTGATTAAATAGACAATAATATAGTTTTTCTTCAAAAAAATATTATAATAGAACAAAATAGATTGCATTGCATGTATGAAGAATAATTTGACCAATTTTCAAAT
Source organism: Carex pumila (assembly GCA_033356055.1). NCBI lineage: Eukaryota > Viridiplantae > Streptophyta > Magnoliopsida > Poales > Cyperaceae > Carex > Carex pumila. The sequence goes on along the minus strand of JARJHM010000008.1, from coordinate 74,831 downwards.
TGATGGAATGTGATCATGACTTGAGCATTCCGTTTTTCCAACTTAAACGAAATGAACAATGGATTTGACACCGGGTTTTTGCCTAAGAAAACCCACTAAAACCTACTAATTAATTTAAATTTAGTAAACGCCCCAACCAATCCTAGGAAATAAATCTACTGCGATCCGAAGTTTGGGAACAAAAATCATGAAATTCTTGTTTTTTCAAATCATTTTTTTCTGTGGATATATCTTGAAACAGTTAGTTTTTTTTTGCACGTATTTTGAAATAATTCGACAGCTGAATTAAAAAAAAATAGAAATTTGAAGATACTGTTCACATGTGAAAAATCGCAATCTGATGCACCAAACCTACTAATTAATTAATTTAAATTGACTGGAATGTGACTTGTATTTTGCCGCGGTGATCATTAAGTGCGTACAAATATTTTTTTTAGGAAAATTCGTGTACAAAAATATTTTCCAAACATGATAGATTAATTAATTGTTTCTATTTACGTATATATATATTAATTCCTTTGCTAAACTCGGTGACATTATAGTACGCCGTACTTCTATTTCTTTTGGTCTTTGAAATATATATGTATAACAACCAGTCCATTCTTAAACCAACCTATAAATTAAACAACTAGTTTTCATTCATGTATTAACTAATAACAAAAATTTAAATAGTGTTTATTGTGTCATAGCGGATATGAATGGTCGAAAAAACAATGCTATTACCATATTGTGTCGTTATAGCGCACACGCTATAGCGCTAATAATGTCATAGTATTTTTATTCTGAAAACATTATAGTGTGTTATTTAGAACACTGAATAATATTATAAATCGAAGTAATGTTTACTAAGGTATGACTTTATATGTATACATTCTGAGAATAAGCTGGCAAAAATTGATATTTTCGAGAATATATATATTTTTGTCATACTTTAGCTTTCAAATTTAAACACCCATGCAATTTACGCCTCCCCCATAATTCAATCTATGTATTGAAATTTTATAGGAAATCAAAATTTATAATTTCTTACTACTTTTTTGGAAAATGTTATGGATTTTAAAAAGTTTGGATCATCCGGTTCTCCCTTTTTTCCTATCCTAAAAATAGTAAAAAGTATTAAATAATATATAATTTGATTTCTTGCTTGATTTTAATACGTAAATTATACAGAAGATTAACCATTTGAGTTTTAAGAAATATATTCGAAGCCAAAGCATGAAAAGTACCTTGCTTTACAAAGCATTTTAGCTCACCTCTACATATATGCGTTTAAATGACTAATCTAGAATAATTTTATAATATAATTTATATATTGAAATTTCATTGGAGATCAAATTTCATAATTTGTATATTCTTTTCTTGTTTGTAGATAAGAAAAAAAAATGTTGCTTTTAATAGTCCATAGTGAGTAAGCTGATATAAATTACTATTTTTAAGAATATCATTATTACCAACTAAAATATATGTAAACATATTGATGCAATTAAGCACTTTTACTCTTGCAGATAAAACAAATTCTTGTAATTGCATTGCACGCCATTTGCATATTTCGTCAAAATTTGTTCCATAATATCTTCTCTGAAAAAATCTAAACGTGGAAATTTAGGCAATGCAGATTATAGAGTTGTGAACTTAGTGCAGTGGCATGAGTCTTCGTCTCTTTCCGAAGAGACACAAATTTAAGTTTTAAAAATTACAAAAAATATTATAGTGTACTGAAATTCTTTAATAAAAAAAAATGTGAATTTAGTTTTTAAAAATGTATTAAGAGAGGATGAGTTGTATAATTTTAGTGATTTATAAGATTGATGGAACACGGATCCTGTAGTGTAGTGTAGATCAAGTAGTCAACAATTACACTGTCTAGTGTATGTACTCAGAGATGGAGTCATATAATAATGAGGTCAATTCACTTTATTTTTTTTCAAATATTTTTATTTCTGACTTATTTTCTATATAACTTATTATAATAAAATGTTACAAGTTGTGTAAAATAATTTATATTTGTAGCAAAATAAATTTATATAATTGATCTTTATTTATATTTGATTTTCATAATTTGAAAGTCATTATGAACCTGTATATTCAATATATTTTGGTAGGTGATCGATAGTTATAATCAATCAGATCTCAAGTTCTGAACTTGCAATGTTTTAATTAATATTTAAATTACCTAGCAGCTTGAAACTAGTGGTGTAAAAAAGGGTCTTAATGACCAATTAAACGTCCATTTAATCGTTAATGGCAGTCAAATCGTTATGAATACACTAATCAGAGGTATGTTAACGAATATTTTTGTTTATTTATTTTTATTTCAGTGAATATTAATTTTTACATTGTTTTTTTTTTCTTTTTCTGTGACAACGTGTGATAATAAGTTTCATAAATCATATATTGTAGTTTTATTTGTGCCATCCAATTTTTTTTTATATATTTTTTTCTTCTCAATTAGTATGATATGTAGATATATGAAATTAGGTTGTTACCATAAACTAAATTTAGTGATTTTATGTTGGAATGTTTTATTTCTTTCAAATAATATATTGTTAGTATTTGAAAAGGCTTAATCTTGAATTTACTTTTCATTAAATAAATATGTTAATTATACATGTAAAGTATTCATGTGTTGTTAAAAAAAATAAGTGTAGTATCATGTTATAATAATAGAATAAGGTATATTAAGTTTATTTGATAAGTTTGATGAATTAATAAATTATGATATATACATATAATTTTAATTATTAATCGTCTGCATAATTCTGATTAATCGACTGCATATTAATTAATCACTTAGCGATATTCTGTTCGTTTGATCAACGCATACTATTATTTATAACCCTGCTTAAACATGGGGAAAAAACTGTTAAATCTCCAATCGAAAACCAAACGAACTCATACCCGGGCCTACATCGGGTCAGGCACACATAATCAGATAAAAAAAATCTCCAAAAGAAAAAAACATTAGCTGTGTCAATGATTTTTTTTTTAATCGTTTATCATATTCGTGTTTATTTGATAAAATAGAGTATGCATGAGTGTTTTTCCCTTTTTGGTATCTTAACGGATTAATATATAAATAAGAAAAGATTTTCATAGTTAGGAAACTTAGGATACAGATAAGAGCTGCTTAGTATATGTTGGGATCTAAATACATGATATGATGTGACTAGTTATTATATTACTTAATACGTATGTTATGTGTTTAATATATTAATTTGTTTGTTATTTTAGTTAATTTATATAAAAAATTATTTATTTAGGTCATGTTTGGTTGTGGACTAAAGTTAATGAGGTCTAAGTTGGTTATTTCAACTTACGTCAATCTAAATTATTTATGTTTGGTTGATATCTAAAGTTATACCTTAACTTAAATTATTCCTTGTTTGATAAGAATTTGATGGCTTAAGGCATGATTTGATATTACAAATTATTTTGTCCTACAAAAATTGTAATAACAATAATAAAACTATTCTTTGTATTTTTTTTCTTTTCATTTTGATTGAAAGAAATTGTACAAGAAAACGAGTTATGTATAAATTAATTCTATATCTTAGAGAAACATTGTATTTAATAAATCTTATTTAATTAAAGTTGTGTACTAATTTATTTATCAAAAATGTGTTAGGTTGATGAACAAAAAAATTATTCTTTTGTAGTACAATTTAAAAAATATTTTATTTAATTATTTTTTAGATTGCATATTTTGTTGATTTAGAAAGTTATGACATTTAAAAAAAATATCAATTCTATAATTGATAAAGTTATAAATTTCCTTACACGTAAATGAAAAAAAAATACTTATTTTATATTTCTTAAAAAGTGATTAAAAATAATAAAAATAATGAAAAGTTAGGTTTCATACTTAATTAAAATCAAACCACCTAGAGAGATGATTCAGTTTAGGACAAAATTTAGTTCGACCTAAAGAGCGGCTTATTTTGTTTTAGTCCGGCTCAATTAAACCACGTTTGATGGAACAAGTGAGGCCTAAAACTTTTATTCCATTGTTTAGTCCACAGCCAAACATGACCTTAATAATTAACTATTATCTATTCATTATCTGTTAATCATAACAAATAAGGGTTGAATATAAATTAAACAAATATTTAGCAGAAGAATAAAATACGTGCAAAATTAATTTTAGAATAATCTATACGGTAAGAAAGTATCTTCATCCAACTCATATCCGAAATAGGGGTGTCAATGACACCCAATTATTTATTTATCCGACTCGTATGATATCCGAAAACACAAGGGTGTGATTTTTTTTTGGAGGAATTAGTTATTTGCCACTTTAAAACTTTAAAATTTGAAAAATGTCATTCCGAAATTAGAGTTTAAATAATTAATAACTAAAATAATCTTGAGGAGAAGCTGGAGCTGATTTGAGGCGGTGATCAAATTAGAGTTTAACGTAACCTTAGATAGCAAAATTATAGGTTTTTGTTGGAAAGAATTTACCTTCGGGTCTTCTTATGTTCATAATTCCGCGTACATTCCTGTAAATTTTCTGCTATTTCTTTGCAACTCTTAATTAATTCTGGAGTTTTCTTACTACCAAGCTTGTTAATTTGTATGAATGCTTAGCTGATGCTTTTTTTTACCATCTTTTTGGCCAGATACACTTAAATTAGAGACTAAAAACGCTTTCTGTTTGATTATTTTGGTTCGAGTCTGCCAGAGCTTCAAAATTTTAAAGGATGTACAACCTTAAATACATCTTATACTCGTTTTGAAAAAGATAAATATTCTGAAATTCTTGATTGAAGCCTTCTGAGTTGTTACTGCCTCTTTAATTTGAATGAATTGTTATTCAATTAGCATCCGTATTTTCATAAGATTTCAAAGAGGTTTCGTCATGGGAGTCGGATGGAGAGAAAGAGAGTCGGATGGAGAGAAAGAGCTCATGGGAGAGCATTTTAGTCATTAATTATTTAGAGTGACAAAATTAAAAATTAACTAAGTTTAGAGTGACATTATGATGATTTCTAATTTCGGAGTGGCATTTTTCAAATTTTAAGTTTTTGGAGTAGCAAATAACCAATTTTTTTTCCCATTTTTTTCCGTGAGCTTATCAGGTATGGGGTGAGGATAATGATTTTTTTCGCTATCTTACCCGTTATAGTAAGAAAATTTTTAAAATAAAATTATATATATTTGTATGAAGATGATACATGATACAATAAAATTTTGTATTTTATTAAATTTTCATAATACAAATTAGCTGTATTCATTATTATTTTTTTTTCTGAAAAATATTTTATCAAAAACACAAATCAAGATGTCAATGACACTTTTTTATCCGTTTATTCGATTCATACCGTATTAAAAAAATGGACGCGAATAAAGATTTTTTTTCGTTATCATAATGAATACGGATATGAAAATACCTCCACCTGACCCGTATCATACCCGTTGATACCCTTACTTAGAAAACATATTGTGTCAACTAAATAAACCAAAACCGAACCGACATTAAAAAGACTAATGTGCCACCACTAATGTTATCTTTTTATAATTCAGAATCCTATTTTTAATTTCTAGTGAAGAATTCATTAATTGTTTCTGATTGTACCCAATATCTGTTGTTACTTGTGGTCTTGGGGAGAGAAGTTCATAGTGGTATTGTCGATCTAATTATGTTGTGTAATTGGCTGTTCTGACATTTTCACAAAGGTGTCATTACGAAACTAATCATTACGTGTTTCTTTTCTGTTGAAAGTGAACTAACCATTATGTACTCTTTAGCAATAAGTACAGTAGAAAATTTGTCCATTAACATGAATTTCAATCGCACATCCAATGCAGTGAAATATCATTGTCCACTTGGCCTCAAACAAGTCACATTTGTTTTTTTTTTTTTCTTTTTCTTTTTCTCTTTTTTGAAGAAAAGGTGACAATTCTTAATACCACCAATCACCATCCATCCACAGCCGGACCCGTACAGGATTATGGGAAAATTTTATATATACCATCCAAAAACTTTGAAATTACGACATTAATGCTGGGGCAAAAGTAGATAGGGAGAAAGGGTGCTAAGCTCTCTCTCTCTCTCTCTCTCTCTCTCTCTATATATATATATATATATATATATATATTTTTTTTCAGTTTCGTTTTTAAAATTTTTATATTTACAGAGAAAAAAACTATACTATCAGTCTCCTTTATAAAATGAAATTACATAACACTTATTCTCTTATCTCAATTTTTTTGTTCCGCCTTTGAATTAATACATGTCTTGCATTATATCTACGATTCATAAGTTGTAAGCTCATTATAAGTGCTTGAGATCTTGTCATGTAGCTTGGCAACTGGACTCATGCTTCATTTTTTTTTTTTTTTTAAACTCATGGAAGAATGTTTATTATCTGTTGAACGTACCTATAATTGTAAGTAAATATATACTTGGCAGTTGTCATGTACCGTTTATTTATTTTTTTAGTAAAAATAGGGTTCAGCCTCTATTTATATATCTTGATATAAAGTCACAAAGGTGCTGTAACTTGCAAAAAACTGGAAGTAAAAAGAAGCTCAAAACAATTGAGCTGAATGAAATTGGAAAACTACAAAGAAAAATGGAAATAAGAAAACAGAAACTACAAAATTGAAAAGATGTTTGTACATTTATTTTCTCAGAAATTCAATATTTTTATTTTATAAAATCTGTCAGCATTATACTGTGTTTAATTTTTCCATTACTGATTTGGTTGTCTTTTCCAATCTTCCTTTCCCTTAATTTGCCTTTTGTTTTGCTTGCCAATACAATTCAATCAATCAACATCTCCAACGTCATATATTCATCACTCTTGTTATTTCCTATCTTTTTGTTAAAATATCAAATAAAAAGTTAAATAAATAAAAAGTGATAGAAAAAGTAGGTTAACTTTCTGTGAAGATATTTAATATTATAATATTTTTAAGAAAAAATTGACTATTTTGAAAGTTTACATGGACATAATAGAAAATTTTCTCAATATTATATTGTCATTTTCAAGCATAAAAGCTCTTCAATTAAATTATCATAAAAGATAATCTCTCCCTCTCCTCTCTTTATTTATCTTTTGCAATTATAGACGCGTATATAAAAAAATGCATAAATAATAAATATTGACTTAATTTAAAAAATATCGAATTTGACTCAGATTAGTCAATGTGAACTCCTGATAATTTAAAAAAAAAAAAAAACGAATTCAATTTATTCAAAATTCGACCAGACCCGACTCGAATTCCAAAAATCTGAAATATGTAACAATCTAATTAAAATTGGGATTAAATAAGTTTTAGCTTAATTATCAATATGACACCTGAAATATTAAAAGCCCCACCGACCGGAATTCGTATCAGCTAAGGTAATAGAATATTTCTGTTTGGATCTGGACTGCGCAATCAGAATCCGCACGACTTTTAAGGCATCCCCGTGCTTTCCACCTTGGGCCGGATTGGCCCGGATTCCGATCGAACAGCTTAGATACAAACAGAAATATTCTGTTACCTCAGAGGATGTGGATTCACCGACCCGATTCATGTTACATATTTACAGAACCCATCCCATCAAGCTTGCTTTTCTTGCCCCCACACAAATTCCTTCCTAAAGAACTCGACTAAGACTAAGTTCCCCACAAGGCCACCCCACTCTCCTCCAATCGCTATGGCTACTTCATTCGATGCCTTCTCTGCCAACGGCGACGAGGATCCTGTCATTATCTCATCCGTTTCTCACCCGTTCGACGACGACGATTCTTACTACCGCGTGGGGGAGGACGCAGAGGATCCGGTCGAGATCGCGGCGGAGGATCATATCCCAGCTGCCCACGTGTCTGTCGGCGAGATCCCATCCTCACCAGACCTTTACGCGTTCCGGTCGGATCCGCTTCCTGATTTCGGATCCGAAACAAATGGCGGGTTGGATAATGGACCGGTTTTTGTATCCGACGAGCCTATCTTGCCTCCTCCCAGCGAGATGGAGCCAGATGAAGGGTTCATTCTCAGAGAGTGGCGCAGGTTTGTGTTCATTTTTGTTCGATCTACTTGATTTAGATCTTCAGTAATTTTATTCAGTAGTGATTTCTTTTTATGTAATTAGATCTGTTCAGTTGAATGGTATGAGGCATGACTAAGCTTAAAATATACCCTTTGTATGTTTGCTGAATTGTGTATATGCTGTTTTAGTTCGTTTTTTAATACCCTTGGCATAGATTAACCCCAATTGGAACTGTAGCTAGTTTAGCTCAAAACTCCTATTTATTATTAAAAAAGGGGTCCAGGATTTTATTGTGGTAACAACAATATATCATTAGTAAAATATTTTGCATCTTGGAAGATAATGAGTCACAAAACTTACTGGAATTGCAAATATTTGCGTCTTTACGCACCTTACATGAACATTAAGTAATTTCAGCCTTCAAGATCTAACCGAAATTGGGCTATTGATCCTCTTAGGACTCACTAGTGAGCATGACACCTAAAAGTTATTCATCTACTGAAATTAATTAGGCTACTTTTGGTTGGAAGTGGTTTATATAGTTGTCACTTAAAGAATAGATAAATGGTGTAGGCACCAAATGTAGATTTGTCTACCATTTTTATTGTTCACAAACACTCATGATTTTCAGCACCATTTAACAGTATTTGGATATAAGGTAACCTTTTTTCCAACATTTTTGGTAGCAGTTGGCACCTGTTAACTCTAGGTAGTGTCAGCTATAAAACTTAGCTCAATTTAATTCGTCATGTTAACTAAAACATTCCCATACTGTATATTCGCCGAACTTGTAGTAAAAATTTTTAGGCACTATTTCCTGGAATGATGTTATATATGCAGACAAAATGCGATAATTTTAGAAGATAAAGAGAAAAAGGAGAAGGAACAGAGAGAACAAATTATAGTTGAGGCTCAACAATACAAAGAAGCCTTCTATGAGAAGCGAAAACTCAATGTTGAGACAAGCAAGGTTCAGAACCGTGAAAAGGAGAAGGTACCTTTTCTCAGTTCTTCAGTTCTTGCCTTTTACCTGTTTTCACCTTAAATTGGACATTTTTATTCTTTGTTTGCCCAGCTCTTTAAAACCAGTCAAGAGAAGTTTCATGCTGATGCTGACAAACAATATTGGAAAGCTATATCAGAGCTCATTCCACATGAAATAGCCAACATAGAGAAGAAGAGAGGCAAGAAAGAGAAGGAGAACAAACCATCAATCACTGTTATGCAGGGCCCAAAACCCGGTAAGCCCACTGACATGTCCAGAATGCGTCAGATCCTTGTGAAACTCAAGCACAACCCCCCACCTCACATGAAGCTACCGGAACCTACAAAGGAACCTGCCAAAGAAGCCGGACCGTCTAATGCTTCTGCACCTGGCAAGGAAAATACCTCTGTTGCCCCAAAGGTTACTGTTCCTGTTCCTGTTCCTGTTTCTGCTTGAGTAGTGAATGTATGGGGTGAACCTGATGCTTGATTTGGGATTTTGGGTAGAGGTGGTTTCTATTATGTAGTTATGTATTTCACAATCATGATTGTGTATGTGTTCTTTTGGGTTGTAGAGAGACTGCTGCTAAGGATTATATTTCGATTTCTGTTAGTTCTTGGTTTGATATATTGTGGGGCCATGTATTGACTGGCAGTCAATCTAATATATGTATTTTCATGTGTACTATGGTGAACATTAGTTGGGTATGCAGATTAATAGTTTTCTGGCATAATATTTCTCAAGTCTTTAGGGGATAGTAACGGAGGCAGTGGAAATTTTAAATTGAACAGTTAAGACTGAATTAATTGAATTAAAAAATTTAATAGTAAATTGAACCGTTAAGATTGAATTAATTGAATTAAAAAATTTAATAGTGAACTATTTTTATTCGTTTATTTTAGCGACGATAATAGTGTGGATAAAAACATAATTAACTTACCAAAAAAGGGTATGAATAAGAGTTATTTATGCTTGATATTCTATCGTTTAATTGATAATGCAAAAACCATACATGATATTCTTTTATTTGTACATGGAACTATTATGACGAGATTGATTTAACTATGTTTTATATAATTTTATTTAATTAGTAGTTTATATCTTTTTTAAATTAATAGGACCAATTAATATACATAAATCTATACTTGTGATATTGTGTATAAAATGTGTTTAAAGCAAATACTATTTGTATTTTTGTTTTGGTTAAATTATATAACTTATCACTTTATTCAGTAATTATTCATTATTTGTCTGTTATTCATTAATTTTAACGGATAAAAATGAAGTACGGATAAGATTAATACTTAAAAGTATGATATAGATCAATTTAAGTTTAGATACATATGGACATGAAAGCACCTGTCTTTAAATCCGCTGTGTATCTCTAACATGAAAACACCTGTATTTGAATCAACTTATCTATCATAACAATTTTTGGGTAAACATTTTAACAGAGCAATTTTAGCTTCATACAAGGCCATGAATCATATGCATCACTGTTTCGATTCTTTGGTCTGTGTGCTTAGGGGGCAGACCCAGGATTTTCGTTAGGGGGCAAAAAAAATTGAATCGGATTTAAATAGTTTATCAAATTTAAATTCATTAACTAATTGAGTACTCAATAAAAAAATATTTTGACTTATATTTTTCAATACCAAAACTTATAATTTATGATCTATAACTTATAATTAATATTATCAATCATAATTCAAAAAATTTATTTTTATTTTAATACTAAATTTAATCCAAATTACAAAACAAATATCTGGAAAGAACAAAAAAAATTTCAAAAAAAACAAAATCAATCGATACCAAGATCAATGCTAAAACTCAAAATCCAGCACCCGTGCTACAGTGGATCTACCCACTGTGTGCGCTGAATGAAGCTAAAAATGATCCGTTAAATGTTAGCAATTTTAACTAGCTTTCTAGCGAGAACAGGCTCTGGTCGGGGCTTCCTCTCTTGCCACGCCAGTGACTATGGTCTTCTCCTCTACATACCCTTCTCTCTATTACTCTCTCCTCTCACCATCCCGTGGGAATGTAATCCCTAAAGGCCCTAAACCGTATCTCTCGTCGCTTCCTTCTCGGACCCAAATCCGCAACCCGATACCCGTCTTGGTTTCCACTAATTCAATTGCCTCCAGCTATAGTGGCTGGGACGACCTCGCAATAGCCGAACCGCTATCGGAATCAGATGAGCTTGATCCAATTCAAAACTTGTTGCTTTCTATTGGTATCAGAAATGGAAAGAGCGGTGCTTTGTTTCTTGTCGGGTTTCTCTCTGCCTTGGCTGTGTCTAGGGTTCGATTTTCTCCTTTTACATTTTTTCCTGCGTTGGTTCTGGTTTTTTTGGCCGGTTTTGCAGTTGGAGTTGGTAGAGAAGGAGTTGGAAGCAAAACCCAGAAATTTGATGTTTCTGAGGATAAATCTCAGGTTTTGAGAGCTATTATCAGTGAACTGGAGGTAAAGCTTGGTGAATTGAGAAATGGATTGCAATCCATTGGTGTATCGGGTTGCTTGGAAAGTGGTAAAATCAGAAAGTCCATTGATATTACAGATTACATAAAAATCAAACTAGAAAATGCATCCAAGGTTATGGAGAAAGATCTTAATTTTAATGAAATCATTGAGGGGGAGAAGAAACTGAACTCAAAACCAGCTCAAAAGAGAGCAACCTTTGAAGCAGTAGCTTCTGATGTTGTAAGATATTTTGGCAGTCTAATTGAAGAAAACATAGGCGAGATTGGTACAACGCGCAAAAAAGTTGAATCTTTTAATAAGGAGTTGTCAGAGGAGGTAAACTTGAAAAAAGAAGATAATTTGCTTTCAAAGAGTTCGAAGGTAGAAGAATCTAAACATACTTCCTTGAGAGGTTTTTTGGATAATGGGAGGCTTGAACCTGCTTATAGTAATATGCATTCATACAATCAAGAAATCAATGACCTGAATTCATCAAGGCTTGAGAGAACAGTTTTAAAGCATATAAGAGATAGTTCCCAAAAGGCAGGTTTAATTAGAGAATCAAAGGGATCATCAGTACTAGAACAAACAGTTGAGATACGCAACAGGTCATATAAATTCAAATTTGAGGAGATTGGAGAAAAGGGCTTGACTGAAGAGAATTCAGAAACCCAAGATCAAACTGACAGTAATACAAATTCTAACGATGAAGAGTTCAACAGAAATTTGAAGGAGGCATCAGACATCTTAACAAGAGCAAGAGAATGCATGAAGAGTAACTCTGATAAAAAAAATGCTGACGCCTTGTTGTACAAAGCTTCAACCCTTCTCTCAACAGCAGTATCTCTCAAACCTAATAGCTTATTAGCTATAGGTCAATTAGGCAATGCCTGTTTATTGCATGGAGAGCTCAAACTCAAGATCAGTAGAGAATTAAGAGGTCTTTTAGGTAATAGGGATGATTCAAGGTTTAAAAAAGCCGAGGTTGGATCTGCTCTTATTGAAATGTGTGAAGAGTGTGAGAACTTGTTAATTGAGGCGGGGAGAAACTACAAAAAGGCTCTCACCATTGATGCAAATGACGCAAAAGCCCTTTACAATTGGGGCCTTACGCTTTCATTCCGTGCTCAATTACTTTCAGATATTGGACCTGTAAGTTACTTCAAAATTGCTGTTATGTATCATACAGGCCAAATGAAAAATAAAAAATATACTACAGCTAAAGTGGTCAAACCAGTAATAAAACATTGCTGCTACCATATCAGTTAATTGAACTGCTGTTATTTTTTTTTGACAGTGTCATTAATTAGTTTAAACAAGATATTGACTTTGCTTGATCAAATATAGGAGGCGTCAGTTGATGCTGACAAGGTGTATCTTGCGGCAATTGATAAATTTGATGCCATGTTATCGAGGAATAATGCTTATGCGCCAGAAGGTACGTACAATTTCTAAATTGTGCATTATATCTGTTTTCTGGCTTCAAGCAATTATTTCTTCATAATTTGTGAATCTAAATTGAGACCAGCCAATTTTCGGGGAGATTCATTTTTCTACTTTCTCTGTATTTCATTTTATGACAGCTATTTTATGTTGATATTTCTCAAGATGTATATAGACATGGTCTCCATTTCAATTGAGGCACTATAAGGCAGGTCCGATAAGTATTCAAACTGGATGTCTTTGAGCCAGTTCTAATTTTCTTCTTGCTTCCTATAAGTTAATGGGGTTTTATTTGGGAATCTAACTGACATTACACAGAAGGATCAGGCTATAGTCCCATTAATCTGCTTGTTAATAAGTTCAGTACCATTTCCACATGTTTTTCTATGTACCATCCAAAATGTGGACATAATGACTCAAATTTTAATCCTTGTTCTTACATGATTAATATAAGAAAATAAATAAGCGAAGAAAGATCCAAAAATTCAAATCATGGAATCTGCATGTGCAGCATTATATAGGTGGGGCATGGCATTACAGCAGCGGTCCCATCTGAGACAGCACAATAACAAAGAGAAGATAAAGCTCCTGCAACAAGCAAAGAGCCTTTTCGAGGAAGTTCTTTTCATGGAGGCCGACAACCTAACTGCAAGGGATGCTCTCTCTTCCTGCATTTCTGAGCTCCAGTATCATGACTTGTGGCTATGATTGTAAATTTTGTTTTTTAATCATTTATTTTCCTTTTGTTGCTTTTTGCAGAAAGCACCTTAATATATATTGTTATTACCAAATACCGGAGACTTTTGGTGGTTGCAAAAGTCAAGGCCCTTTTATCAGATCGATGGGCAAAACGTAATAAAATGGAATGTCCCTTTGGATTTTTACCTTCCAATTATCCAGTTACACACGAGAACATGTTCTATGGAGCAGTTCTTGCAGATATGGAATATATTTGGGAGTTTAGTTAGTATAACATCAGTGTTATTTTAGCCTATATAACACCAACTCCAAAATTTACCGAATCAACTTCAAACGATGAGTTCAAACCATTCTAACCGATCTACTTCATTAGTATCAAGTCAAACGGTCAAATGTGTGAGTTTTTAAGTTAATTTCAATACATTCATTTTTCAATATTTTACCCATTGTTATTAAAACCGAACTGGACCGGCCGGTTCGGCCGGAATAAACCGGAACCGGACAAGTTTACGGTTTGGTTTGTTATTTGGATCAGATATGCAATAGAACTGGATATATTTAATAAATCGACTGGTTTTATATAAAAAAACCAGGATAAAAGCAAAAAAACCCGGTTTTATATTGGTTTTTTGTCCATTATTGTCATGTAACTATTTGCAATTTTGAATGAAAATAAACAATTTTTTAGGAGAAAAAGGAACAACTTTTTAGAAGAAAAAGTGGAATATAATATGTATTATTATGTGGCTAACTTTGTGTAGTCATCATTTTGTAACATACTTTTGTAAACAATTATGTATTTAAGAATAATCCAATATTTGTTGCAAATTTTTTTTTTATAAACTAAATATTAATTTTATTATGAATCATTAGGGGTTCACTTGATCACAAAAACTAAAGAATTTTTATATAGTTATTCAATTTATTTATGAAGTATAAAACTATAAAATTTCTTTCATAAAAAAAATATTTCATAATATTTTATTTAATTATTTTACTAATTCTAGCAATAAGTTATACATTTGAGCCATAATAGATATATTATTTCTAATAAAAAATTATTATTTCTAATATATAAATTTACTTTTGTAGTACATTGTTAATATGTATATTGGAAATTTTATTACATAAAGCATAATTATTTATAATAATAATTATATCTTATAAATAAATACATAAGTATTTAAAAAATTAGCAGTCAAACCGGTTGAACTATCGGTCTGACCAGTGAACCATTAAACCGGAGCTTTACTGGGTCGACGTTTGGTCCGGTTCTGATAACATTGATTTTACCGCTTTATTTGATACTAAAACAACTCGAAACTATAAAAATTTGTGTGTAAACGCATCACTCATAAAGCAAATCGGTTTGAACGGTTTGAATTAGTCATTTGAAGTCTATTTAATCAATTTTGAAGTTAGTGTCATATGATACCGATGTTATATTAGCCGGACTCTATATTTGGTCTTTGATCTTGGCAAATTAAGTTGTACTGGTTGGAGTAATTGAATAACGGAAAGACAATACAATGTAGTTTTTTTGTATGTATAAAATTCACTGTCTTTCATGACATATTAGCTCCTTCAATTGGTTTTCATTGTTGGTTACAATGTTCATATGAGAAAATTAGTCCTAAAAGAAAAACAAAGAGAAAAGAAAGCAAGGATAGGAAGTGGAAATGTGTTGTAGATCTGCAAAGAAAATCTACTGCTTGTCATAAAGTGTGTTAATTGTTGCGACTTGTGAACTCGGCTCTTTTTTCCCATTTTTTTTTATTAAAAAGGAAGAAGAAAGAAGGTATATATTATTATATGTAATTTGTACACTAACAAAAAAAAAAAATCTGAAAATACTCGGGATTGCTGTCTAACTTCTGCAATGTGTTTTGGAATTAGTTTTTTTTTTTAGATTTATAATTAAATATCCTAAGAATGTTGAAGTTTTATATTTTTTGTTCGAGAAGGTCTATTTTCAGTTAAATGGAAAATGCTCACAAGTCTTACATTAATATCTGTGGTTATAGAAGTTGAACTCTCTATGTTTTTGGATGAAACAAGGAATAGAGTAAGAATAGAGCTAATTTCAAGTTTTGAAAATAGTAGTTAATCTAATTTTTAATTGAGTTAGTATAATAGTGAACTAATCTATATAAAATAAACAAAAAATAGTGAATTAGTGTTATTTTTGTTCTATTTAAATATCGAATAACTCAAAAAAATAGTACTATTATTGCTGCATCTAAACGCACCTAAACTACTAGGCGATTTGCAAGACTTGTGTTCACGTGTTGCAATCCAAATTCAACAAAGATGTTTATACGGTGCACTGTATCAATCAAAATTGCAATTGGAGATTGTAAGCTATTCGTCAGTCTAGTGTTGATGTCAAAGTATAGTTACAAGGGCCCGTAGGCCCGCATCAAAAGTGCTGGCTTGCAAATAAAATTGCCGAAATTTTTATTAATAAGAAATATAATAAAAAAATATTCAGATTAGAGAAGGCTTTTCTTTTTTTTTTTTTTCAGATATAGGGAAAACGTTTTTAAATATCGCGGTTACTGGCCGTTGTGGCTTATCACGGCCATACTTAGTGCCTATTAACCGTTCTAACTACATTAACCATTCTAATTAAACCAGAGAAAAAACCGGAAAAAAAACCCTATTCGTTATGGATACAAACGGCTAGCGGGGAAAAAAAAAATTGCTATCCGAGATGGATAGCAACGGCCAGCGAAAAAAAAAATTCCGAAAATGCTGTCCGTGATGAATAGCAACGGCTAGTGAAAAAAAAAATTCTGAAAATGCTGTCCGTGATGGTTTGTAAAGGGCAGGGGGCGGAAGTAAAAAAAAAAAAAAAGCTGCCCGTGATAGATAGCAACGGCCTGTTGACAGAACAATTAAAGGTCTGGACGTGATTCTCTGTGAATGGCAGGACCCAGAAAGACAAAACAATTTTCTGTCTGTGATTTTTCATGACGTCCATACAGCATATAAATAACCAATAGCAGCTTGATATGTACCATAACTTCATAATCTTCTCTTAATCTCAAGAGAATACGTTATCTCCTCGTAAAAAAAAGAAAGAAACCCTCTTAGGTATTTTTCCATTATGAAAAATAATTAATTTATTGTAGAAAGTGTTGTGGAGTTTTGCATCGTGAAATATATATATATTAGATAATCGTTCTCTCCGTTGCACCATCAACAGTTTAGTTTTAAATTTTCTATGTCATTATTGTCATAGATTGAAACTAGATTTCTTGACGGTGCCACGGGGGGAACATTTATCTGTTTCATGTTACAAAGCCCCCCTCACTTTCTCAGGTTCTCGTATTGTGAATTATAGCTTCAATCCATGTCGCATTATTGTCATCGCCACACTAGCAACACTTTTTTGTATTATTATTTTGTTGTCATAAATACTTAGTTTTTATAACTCTATGCATGCATGTGTATCCTTGAAAAAGATTAGCATCTCATAAATATATATATGCCTTGTACTCAACAAATAATTAAAAAAATGTGGTGGATGGATGACTGAGTTTTTCTTGTAATTATGCAAGCGCTAATATTATTTTTTTAATTTCTCTCAAAAAATTAAATTATATTACAATAACTTATTTAACTAAAATTTTATTTTTTTTGGATATACTTTGTTTTAGTCCATATTCGTGAAACGAAACCCATTCTTTTTTGCTAATTAGATTATGATGTTGTTAAATCACTTTAATAGTTTGGAATTTTAAAGTAGACATGTTTTAAAAATGGAGCATTATAAAAGATTGTTATTACATGGGTCAAGTTAGACCTAAAAAATAATATTTGTATAATACATGATAACATATCAGAAAAAAATAGCTAATTTAAATATGGTCAGGGATCAACTTATTAATGAAAGTGTGTTGGCCTGATTTAATTTGATGGTATATAACAATTATGACCTGTGACAAGGCCTGTGATTTTTTTTAAAATGTCAAATGGATGTACGCTGTAATTACTCTAATATATATTTTTTTAATTATTAATGCACCATAACCATTGGCTTGCTATTGATGATTATGATTTATTTGATAATGGTATATTAATATTATCTTTTCCAAAAAAAATAGGGAAAATATACTAGTTTCAATTTCAAGGATTTATTTTTATTAATTATGCATAGTAGTGGATTGTTTGGACGCAAAAAAATAAATTGGATGCATGAGATCACAAATTGTCACAAATTGTTGTGTGGTGTTTTTTTTAATCTTTTTAAAGTTAGATGTACAATGGTATTTAACTAGTAAGAAATTTATAATGTTGAAATCCACTCAAAGAAAATGACACACGAAATATGTATTTATTTGCAAAGTTTGATCCATATGTTAGGATTTGTTCACTACATGTTATTGTAAAATTGCATTCTTAAATTAGAATTTTGTAAAAGGAAAGAACCAGGCTATTATCTTTATGCATTAGATATTTCCTAAAGTGTATTATGTATTTAAGTATAATTTAGTTTAAAACAACTAATCATGTTAATTTATTTATTATTGTGTAGGTTAGTTTATCAAAACAACTAATCATGTTCCTGCTAAGGATTCGTTTCGGTGGTGAAGTACGACACAATCGTAAAGGAGCGGCGTATAGTATTGCTCCGCGATTCTCATTGACGGCAACTGATGAATCTGACTGGTATGATGTGATAGATGACATTTATCGTCAACTTGGATATTCTGAGAGTGAGTACAATCTAAAAATACTTGCACGGGTTAATGTGGGTATAACATCTCGACCTTATTATGAAATACTAGAAATCGTCTGCGACCAGACTTGGAGAGGTATCTATACCCAAAGTGTATACATGAGTACCCAATTTACTTATGTTGATTTATACGTTGAGTTGGTTCCAATTGTCGGTTCAATACAACCGCAGTTATTTATTGATAGTACGGTACCAAAGACACAACCACAAGCTGTATATACCCAATACAGTGTTCCACAAACGGGTCCCAGTCTATTCCAACCATATCAAACACAACCAACACAGAGGGAAGACCTTTATCGTGATCCTTATCCCAATGTAAACGAGTTGTCATTACCTGTTCAGGCAGATATGGGTTAGGCAGAATACAATAATGACAACAGTCCATGGGTTGAACCACCAAGGGTTGGTAATTCTTATCCTGACGACGACGTGTCTCAAAGTGATGACGAAGATGACGCTGACTCGTGTGAGGATGATGCTGATTGGGAAAATGAAGCTGATTCAGAAGGGGATGTCCCGGTTGATACCCCGAGACAATCACAAAAACCCCATGTTCAGGCTCAACATTTTCCCATATCTAATCGCGGTATGAGTCACCCTATGGCAAGTTTCAATGACACCTCAGCATTTCGAGAATCAGATGTCAGCTACTTTGGTAGGACCAAACCCCTCTGTGATCCATTTGCTGTAGGTCAAGAGTACTCTTCGAAAGAGGCTCTAAAACATAAAATATATTCTTATCACATAAAAAACAATATTGAAATAAAAACTACTGGTAGCAATAGAACTAGCATGATAGTCGAATGCAAGGACCCCAGGTGTGAATGGCGTTTTATATGCCGTGTCTGGATTTTTTTCATATAAGTGGGAAATTGAAACAATTTCAGGACCACATACGTGCAATGCCAATGCTTCTTGTACTGATCATGCACAATTAACTGCAGAAATGATCGCCGATATTATACAAGAAGATATTAGGGAAAATGTTACCTTGACCATTAAAAGTGTTAAAGGGCTAGTCCGTAAAGAATACCCGGAAATCATTCCCAAATATAACAGGTTGTGGAGTGGGCGAGAGCTGGCAATCGCACAATTATTTGGTAGTTGGTCAGGAGCATACAACCTTCTCACCCCACTGTTGGAAGCAATTAAAAGAGCCGTTCCTGGCACAAAATATGGAGTTGCGCATGAACCTACAGGAGATCCAACAGAAAGGTTGTTTAAGGTAGTTGTGTGGGCTTACGGTCCATGTATTGCTGCAATTCCTCATCTCAGGCCAATTATTAGTATTTATGCATGTTTCTTGTCTGGTCGGTACCAAAGGAGATTATTGATGGCATGCGGTTATGATGCGGAGAACCAGTTGCTTCCCCTGGCTTTTGCATTAGTCAATGAAGAAAGATTCGAGACGTGGGGATGGTTCATGGGGTGGTTGCGTTTTGAGGTTATCGGTCCTAAGTTCATGTGTGTTGTTTCTGACCGGCACATGGGGATCAAGAAAGTATTCACCGATCGATATGGTGGTTGGTACGAGGATGGTGGTGAGTGCGTTCACAGATTGTGTTCTCAACACGTAGCCGAGAATTTGATGAAAAAAGTACATGATAAAAAAATATGTGACATATTTAAAATACTAGTGAACAAAAAGAAGCCACGAAGGTGTGAGGAATATTTTAAATTTTTACGGATGAAAAGCCCGGTTGCAGTTCCATACTTAGAAAATGTCGGTAAATACCGAGATTCTAACCATAATGAGATCCCTAAACCATGGAAGATGTATCAATGCATGGACGGTGGCGCCCATTGGGGAATCATGACTACTAATGGATCAGAATCGTTGAATGCGGTATTTAAAGATAGTCGAAGACTGCCAGTCGTTGCACTCGTGGAAGACACATTTTACAAGTGTCTCAATTGGTTTAGGGAAAAATGAGAGAAAGCAATGGCTCGCTTAAATCAACAGCAACCCTGGTCAAAGTGAGTTTAAGAAATACTGACCAAAAGAATAAAGAAATGCAAAGAAATGCATTCAATGCCTGTCGGTGAATACGGTGAACACGAGGTCAAGGTCAGAGATGAGAGAGTCGTATACAAAGAACGAGATGGTAATTTTTTTTACAAAAAATAAACCTTCAAGTATAAGGTCATCATAAGTGATGGAAACAGAGTAACTTGTGCATGTCTCAAACCACAACTTACTGGCATACCATGCGCTCATGTGCTTGCCGTGTGTCGGGAACGGAGATACAACCACAATATATTTGTGCATCTTCTGTATTCCGCTAGCACACCTGCGGAAACTTGGAGTGGCTAGTTCCACGGATTTGCCAACCAATGCAAGTGGCCACGTCATGGCGGTCCAACCATTATTCTAGATAAAGACAGAATCAAGAAAGGTAGGAGAAGGCACAATCGTATAGTCATGACGATGGATGAATTGCAAGGAAAGAGAAAATGACACCAAGCTAGACGTTCTACGTCCAACAGACATATGGCAGGTTAGTTAATTTTATTTTCATTTGTGAATTTCGGTTTCATTCCTATTTGAAATATATGTACCTAATATGTTAATGACCACGTTGTTGTGTTATTGGTTTAGAGGCTTCTTCTAGTAGGACAATAGGACAGCAAGCTAGGCGTTCTACGTCCGACATATATGCAGCAGGTTTTTTAAAATTGTAATATTTATTAAATTTGATTCCTTATCTAAAAATTGTGTATTCTAGTTAATGTTTTTTTTTTGTTATCAGGAACATCTTCTGTTTACAGTCGAAGATGAAGCCATACGTTCACGACTCATTTTTTTTATGTTTTTTAATAGATCATTTGAGTTGCAACTGGAGATTAATTTTGTTATTTGGTTTTCAGAGCGAGTTCATGTTATTTTAAGAGTTTGTAATATTTCATTTCTAAAATGCTATGCTATGCTAAGTGTAAAACCGTCAAACTTTTTTATATAATATTTCATGTTTATGTTGAACTTTTTTTTTTTGGTTTTACCAAATTTATAAAATACTATGCTAAGTGTAAAATCATCATATGTAAAATCATGATCTCAACATAACAGTCAAGTTCAGCCATAACAAAATAAAAAATATTCTAAAGTAACACAAGCTAAAATAAATAACAATCCATTTAACGAACAATCCATTTAAGTAACAGTCTACTTAAATACATTCTGATGTAACACAAACTAATAGTCTATTTAACTAATAGTCCATTTAAATACCTAATAAAAGGTGAACAGGTCTGGTGCTCGGCGGTCTCGTTCTAGATATCTTCGTTCTGGTACAACATCTTTTTGTTTGTCAACTCGCTTGCGCCTGACATAAAAATCATTGTACGATGGAACATAATGTGGTGTAACCACTTGACTAGGTCCTACTTTGTCTTGTACACCAGTAACATCTTGGATGTGGACTTGACTAGGTGCTGATATTGATACCTCGCATATTTAGCCTATATTTGACTTGATTTCGTACCAAATTCACGTTCTAAATTGTCAAAATCACGTGCATTTCATTGATATATCCTTAGAATTTGGTACTGCTGAGAGTTTGTTTGTTTTCTGCAGGATTGGAGCAAAATACACGAAGAAACGGCGTTTTTGGACTCTCTGGTACGGCCCTTACCAGGCTTGGTACGGCCCTTACCAGACTTGGTACGGCCCTTACCAAATTTGGTACGGCCCTTACCAGGCTTAGCCGATCCAGCCTCCCTTCCATCTTGTACGGCCTACCCGTACCACCTTGGTACGGGCCGTACATAGGTGCCGCCTGACAGAATTCAAATCTTGGCCGAGGCTATATATAGCGGGGGATCCCTCCATTTTCGAGGAGGCCACTTCATTCCAGATTGAGAGCTCAGTGAAAGAGAGAAAGAGAGCAAAGGAGCAAGGAGAGAAGATCAAGGAAGAGGAAGAGGCGAGAATCGACGGATCTACACCTTCTCCATTCCCGATCTTCAATCTAGTTCTTTCATGACTTTCTCTATCTCTTTTCTTGTATTTCTGGACAGATCCATGACTTGTGAGTAGTAGACTTTCGTTTCTAGGGTTTGTAGATGGATTTTCTTGATTTGTGTTGTTTTTCTTGATTTGGATCTTGTATGAACTCTTGTGATTGATTTGATTGTGAATTTGCTTGTTTTGATTGCTTTGTGTTTCTGTGATTGCATGTGGTGTGCCTATAGTGGTAGATCAACCCTAACAAGGTCATGTGACCATTGCCTTCTCTCAACCAAACCAATCCCTTTAGGTAGACTTGATCGAATTGAAGCCGAAAGGTTGAATTCTCCTCTAATCGACAGATTAGAGGTTACCTTAGATCTCCAATCAATCAACTAGAGGATCTGGACCAAAACACGAGAGTTGAGGTTTAGAAACCCTAAAAGGTGAAGAATTGACTCCAAAACCTAGATCTTGAGCCAACAAACGAGAGTTGAGGTTTAGGAACCTTAGGTATGGTCAATTGAACCTTTATCAAGAGTTTAATACGAGGTACCAGCAAGAAATGCATCAACTCGAACTTGTAAGCTCTGTTCTGGTAAACCAGTACGGCCCTTACAAGAGTGGTGCGGCCTACCCGTACCAAGCCCCATACGGCTTGGTCTTACTAGGTTGGTGCGGCCTGGCCGTACCAACTTGGTAAGGGCCGTACCACTAGAGGCAAATCAGAGATGAAGTCTGAAACCCTTGAAACACCTTTTATCCCAAATCAAAACACAGTTTATACCTTTTCTTGCACATTTACTATTCTATATCATTGTGTGATTGCTTGAGTTGATTCTTTCGGAAAATTAAACACCAAAAACCCTTTTTTTTCTCACTTCTAGTCTTTGGCTAAGCTAAGTAAAATTCTAGATAAAGAAACCGTCCCTGTGGATCGATACCCGATTATACTCCTCGATAGGGTTGTGCACTTGCAACCCTAATCGGAAGGTGTAACCGAGGTTTAAAAGGTACGCTCCCAAGCGTACCGAAACTTGCGTTGCGCTTTACGCCGATCAGATATCTCTTGTGCCTCTTGGACGGATGCTTGAGGGTACGTCGAGGTGCTAAAAAATTGCTCCATTATCTGAGTACGTGGCGTAACAACCTGTTGGGTTTCGGATACCACTTTTGGGGTTTCACGGTAACCAAAACCCGTTTAGGCTTAAGGTGCGGAATGACCGTAGAACAAAAATTTATACGGCCAACTTAAGCTCAAGATTAAATGGGTATGTCAGGAAACTTTCCAAGGCGGTCCACCTTCAGTATTCCTTTGGCATCAAAACCCAATTTAATCCTTTCACAAATCTACTCCATGATTGATTTCTAAAACTTTAATCTACTTACTAATTAAATAGATTAATATAACATATTTATACCTTGTTTCCAAATCACAGTTGGAATGCAGACCGAGAGTGTAGAGCTACATCACGGAAGAAATCGACTCGTCTCGGAGCATCAGACGTTTGATGCCTCTATCGGTTATCCACTAGGACTAACCAGAGAGCGGTTTATTTCTTCTGCCAGAAATACCATAAACCGTGAAATTCTGCAAAAACACTATTCATGAGGAAAAGACGAAAACCCGTAAACACGAATTTTCGATTACTCAGTTTCATCAATGAGCAAAACTGAAATACCGCGAAATTCAATAAAACACTATTCATCGACCCTGTAAATATACTCCACAACAACCCGCAAGATTATTCGTCAACTACGTATAACTTTCTTTTCTCAACTGAAACACTATTTGGGAAAGAAACCAAGAAAGAGAGAAAATACCGATTCAATTCTGCACGAAACGATACAAGTGAATTAGTGGTTTTTCTCTCTACATGCACCCCTCTATTTATAGGCTTTTGAGGAGGTTCGCAAAAGACCGAAATACCCCTCAACATATGCCTATTTACAAGATATGCCATTGAATGGATAAGGATGACATGTGGATAGGATCGATGACACGTCATGCGGATAAGCACGAATCTAAAAAGACCCGAATGCCCTCGGCCCGAACACAAATAATGTTCATATAATTATTCTGAACAATTATATATATATTTCTGCAGTTGTTTGTTTCGGTATCGATGATGTGTCATCTGGATAGAATCGATGACATGTCATGCGGATAAGGACGAATCTGAAAAGACCCGAATGCCCTCGACCCGAATACAAATAATATTCGTATAATTATTCTGAACAATTATATATATTTTTCTTGCGGTTGTTGTTTTGGTAATTTATACAACGTGTCCGGCACATTTATAAATTAACCGGTTAACTTTTATATAACGTGTCACACACGTTTATAAATTAACCAATATTTTTGCTTGTTATTTTTACATAACATTTATAATTTAATTATAACATGTATAATTAATTATAACCATCTTACTATTGATCATAACCAATTTATAATCAATCACAATAAGATTCTCCGATTAACTCCTATATGGTGTGACCCAATATGATCTGTGTTATGTTGGTAAAGAGAGTTAAAACTGTTTTAACTTCTATAATCATGGGTGGTGTCTGGCAACACATCATGACCATCCAATTACACAGATGATGCTGTACAGTACAATATCACGATCCAGTAAACAATTTACTTGTGTTAATTCTTTTGTCACATAGCTATCAGATTAGTTTTAAGGTAGGTGTGTGTCATCCTTGTAAACTTAATCTTTTCTTGATCTTGAGCAGATTATTAAATATGATTACTCTTGTAATCATACCGCGCGCTGATAATCTTACTCTATCAAGGGGCCCAGTGATGCTATAGCTCGTATAGAGATACGAGGGACAATAGTACTTTTGGTAAACCATCACTACCTCAGCTAAGCCATGTATACCGAAGAGCTACCGTTATAACTGCATTTTACCGACAGTGTCTGATAACAATCACACATATACATTTCTTAGTAGGAAATATGAATACCTCATACTTTAGAATTTAACACTGAATGAAAGCATTAATGACACGAACACAATTCCGTATAATGTTTCATTCAGGGTCTGTCAGATATCATGTTCCTGGAACATATATCTATGTGATTAAAATGACAACTCCTTGTCTATGGTATGTAAAACTTGACCATCATTTAATCAACATACTAACCTTACATCGGTAATTAGTGTTCCTGCTAATTACCTTGGTCAGTGACCTTTTAAGAGTATATATCATCTATATTATGGAGTTTCACAATTTCAATCATGAACTCGAAATGATCCATAAATACAATAATACTCAAGGCAACAAAATGATTTTAATCATCCAATTCATGAACAAAGCTTTATGATAAATTATCGTATTATTGACTTCTAGATTATTACAAACTAACACAACCGTCTCATAATCATGTGATCCCTGCAGTAATTATTTCTATATGTTAATAATGAACAATAGACAATTATCTGAAAAACTTTAAATGACAGAATTATTACCTGATAGACTTGACTGCGTCCTGCACCGCCTTGCATACCTGTAAGAACTGGCGAGATCCACGTCATGGGATTCTCCGGTCCCTATTCCAATTATTTAAATATTTTAGTGAACAACAAAAGGCAATTATCTGAAAAACTAACAATTACGAAATTGTCACCTGATAGACTGGATTAGTTCCTGCGCCGGCTTGCGTTTCTGTAAAGCATGGCGGGAAGCTGTACATGGGATTCTCCGGTTCCTATTCCAATAATTTTCTTATTTTACGATTCAACATTAGACAATTTCCTCATCTCAAGCCAAATACAAAATTAATACCTGATAGACGTGACTGGGTCCTGCATGACTTGTGTGCTACCCCTCATGAGTAGTACCTTGCTGGTAACTCGTATCCTCAAAAAACTCTGAGTAATCCGGGTTCCAAACATATTGTTCTAATCCCTATAAAAAATTGAATATTTAATAAACATAATCAACACTGACATGAAAAAGTTGGCAATTACCTGATAGACCTGGCTGGGACCTGCGTCTCCCTGTGCAACATGATCATGTGCTCCCTATCATAAAAATTACATTAATATTTCAATAAACATAATCGGCATCATAATTAAGACTTTGTTAAAGCTACTGTAAAGTTTTCTATACTTACCAAATCGTACTGAGGTGGCATGTTCGCGACTTGTGCGAGATAGTCCATCAACCCATTCTCAAAGTTGATCCAATTTTGTTGATAGTTGGGATTATCATTTTGGGGAAAGGGTGGGATGGGTTCTTGATCAAGTGGAATATCACCAACTTTAATGTCATCGGGATTCTCCGGAAGATTGGCCGCTCTCATCATGTTACGATATTTAGTTTCCATCCTATTATCTCGTAGAAGGCCACAACTTATTTTTAGCAAAAACTTCCCGATAGCATTGTAAGTGTTTGAGGTTGATTTGCTCAGAGCTATACTAATGGCATTTAATTTTACCCCTCGTAGTCCCTATAACATTAAAAAGCTTGTAACTTATATGATATAATAATTTCATAAAATAATTGTGTTTGTAATTAAATTTAAACTTACAACACGTGTTGATTTTGGGGCACTGGAAATGTACCCTACTACGTCGTGCTCATCTCTATATTTGGGCATGGGATTATCAACACCCTGTATGAACCTTCTATTCAAGAAGACGTTAAACATACAATCCCTCTGAAACCAAATTTGATAATAAAAAAGCTAGTCATCCGTCCATATCTCCATTATTTCAGCCAAGTTGTCGGCAGGATTAGATGCCCTTTCTATGTAAAATTGGTGCTCATTAGCCCAATTTTTTCGAACCACACTGACATTGTGACTAATGTTATGTAACCGGCGTACCTCCATCTCGTTCAACAACGGTTCAGGAGGTGGGATGACCTATGAATACCCAAACTGTCCCATTACTCGATTAGGATAATGATCCACTATCCAAAAGTGTATTAGTATCACACATGCAAGCCATACATCACTCTCCTCGTAAATTCGTAACGACAGTTTGGGTGGATTCTATTGTAACTTATCTTTGTAAGGTTCCCATCTTACCATGTAGTCTTCAAGATGTTGCAGTGTCGAACGAAAGTAGCCAACTCCAGCATGACTGTGAGCTTCCTTATAGTCATGATAATAACACCACTGTTTCCCGATTGCAGGACACCTATAATAAAAAAATACATAATCTTAATACACATAATAAATGATAAATTAAACTATTGTAAAGTTTTTTGTACTTACTTTTCTAAATCCGGGTTGCCCCAATTTGGAGTCCATCCACCGAGGAGACGACGACGTCCGTTCAGTAATCTGGTCCAACACCAATGTTGGAGAAGAAGAGTCGGTCCCCACACTGTTCTTATGCTACGCTCAATGGCATTACGTAAGTTTCTATATAGTACTACTAGAACAACACCACCCCAGTTGTATTGAGTCGGTGAGTTGAGATTTTCAAGAAATTGTAGATACATGACCGGAATAGAATCTCCCGAAGAATCAACAAAAAGCATGGTCCCGAACAAGTCGAGTATGTAAGCTCGAGTATACTGTTGTACTTGTTCTTCTATAGGCTCACCCGGCTGTAAGTGTGACATGACCTGAAATCGATTGCGTATTTCCTTTGGTTCTATAGAATATCCAGAAGTTGTGCGAACAACTTGTTCGTTCAGCCCCGTTCTCTTCTTCTTTTTAAGCAGTGGAGCTGCAAGCCCAACTCCAAGAAGCCGTTCCACTAATTCAGGCGCTTGTACATCTGCAAAACCAGTCACCGGAGCCCCTTTTATTGGTAATCCCCATAAATAGGAAATATCTTGCAGTGTGATTGTCATCTCTCCCACTGGAAGATGGAACGTATATGTCTCTGGTCTCCACCACTCAATAAGGCCAGCAAGGAGGAATTTGTCAATATTTATTTTTTTCATTCTAGCAACTTGAAACAAACCAAGCCTCTGCACGTATGGTTCACAGAGCTTGTGAAATGGAATCACAGCTCGATGGTGTCGAACATCCAACCCGTTATAAGTCTGTCATTGTTATACAATTTGATTAAAAACAATATCGTAATTCAAGCATTTATCTCATAGCAAAAGTTATATGAAATTTGAATTTTATATGATTCATCGAGTAACTTATAGGATCAAATAATAATGATATTTTATGCTGTGCATGCGGCATCCATAACAGATTGCTAAAATTTTCTGTCATCCTGCATGAATAACATTTTAAATAATTTATATTCAAGTGTACATTTTTGAGGTACATAATACGATGAATTTTCTACATAATATTTGTTAAATTTTAATAAAACCTAAAATATAAATCTAGAACTAATTGAATAAAATTAAAACATAAAGTTAATGCAAGTTTGGTACAATTTGACAAAATTAAAACTAATTTGTAAATTTAAACTTAATCGGATACTAATTAAAATATTAAACCTAAATAGTGTGTGCTAATTTATGAAATTAAACTTAAATACAAAATTGATGCTTAATTACAAAATTAAATCTATTTGAGAAATTACTAATTTCTACAATCAAATTGGTTTCAATTTTCTACCTAATTAACAATATTTTTCAAAAAATTACTAATTGGTCGTAATTTCACCTAATTAAACTTAATAATTGTCTTCACAACAAATCAAATTAACAAATTATTGAGATATTACTAATTTAAGTATAAAAAAAAACTCACTTGAGAAAGAGAGAGGGCGAAATGGAGGCAGACGAGACCTGGCCGTTGCTTTCTATAACGTCCTGTGCACGTAGTTGATCTCTCTTCTCGGTTTGGACCACAGATTTTTTTTCTTTTTCTTTTTTGGTGCTGTCGGCGGAGACAGAGACAAAGAGGAGCGAGTGAAAGGGATAGCGAGAGAGAGCGAGAGAGGAAGGATTAAGAGAACGGGGTATGGTCGTGATGGGCTATCATGGCCCGCTATTTTTTTTTTCGCTGGCTGTTACTAGCGATCACGGACAGGATTTTTTTTTTCGCTGGCCGTTGCTATCCATCACAAACAGCATTTTTGGAATTTTTTTTCTGGCCATTGCTATCCATCGTGGACAACAATTTTTTTTTTTCCACGCTGGCCGTTTCTATCCATAACGGATAGTGTTTTTTTTTTCTGGATCAATTAGAATGGTTAATGTAGTTAGAACAGTTAATAAGGCGCTAAGTATGACCGTGATAAGCCACAACGGCCAGTGGCCGCGATATTTAAAAACGTTTTCTTTATATCTGAAAAAAAAAACGAAAAGCGTTCTCTAATCTGGATATTTTTTTATTATATTTTCTATTAATAAAAATTTCGGAATAAAATTGCGATAGCCGAATTATTTGGGGGTTAACACCCAGCATTCTACATGTCGTTTTAGACCCATTTGACAAATTTTTCATCGCGAGTTCAAAATAATGGTCGCCGAAATTTTTATTCGTATCCTTAAAAAAAAAACCAACTCTGCCTTCGATTTTTCTTTCAAAATTTCGAATTTTTTAATTTTTTTTATTCTGACATTGTCAGCGGTAGACTCTGCCTACTACCGTGGCAATGCCAATTATACCCTTTTTTTTAACTTCTCAGATAATAAAATAGCAGATAAATTACAAGTATTGTTATATGAATATCAACCTTACAATATAAAATTCTGAATAATTGATAAAACAAAACATAAAAACTGTATTATTTCAAGTAAAATAAAGTAAATAACGCTTCTCATTTTTTTTTTTAAACTTCTCAAAAAAAAATTAAATATATGCTCCAACCATATATGTGTGTGTGTTTATAATCCAGACCGTTGGATCAACCATGGCAGGTCGGAGGGGCGATATCAACATACCAAAGCTAAGGAGATCAAAATTAATTCAGAATCCATTTATATTTCTCTTATTGGATAATTAATACATTTTTCTAGATAGAGTTAAACTGATATATTAATTTTAGTTAATATACATCTAAGTATCAACTGTATAGTTTATGCATGGTTTAAAAATGAATTATCATTCTTATCCTTTCACTAAACAACATTTTTTTTTTCTGACATTTTTATGTGAGATGAATTGTTCTTTGTGTAATTGTTGTGATATAGAAACATCTCTACATCTCTTATTTTATTGTGAGTATGTTACTGATGTTTGGGCTTGGATTCAAGCACGTTTGGGTGTGGTACTGTTGAAAGGAGGGGTCTTAAAACTCAACAGGACTTCTAAATAACTATTAACTATTTTTTAGAAATTATGATCTCTAAAGTTTCTAACTCTCACATCTTTGAAACTCATTTTGGAGTTTCTATTAAGTCACGTCAGTAACAAATTAAAAAAAGAGAAACAATTTAAGCTAATTATTTGACTAACATAGAGTTTATAAAACAGTTTTTTAATAAGAAACTCTTCCATATTTCTGAAACTGAATTATAAACTACCATGTCGGATTAAAAACTCTAATAGTTTTATGGATGTAGATGCTCTTATGTACATATGAGATTTTTCTTCTCATGTGTCAATAGGAGGGGCTAAGGAGAGGAGGGAATGGGCTATAAAATTCATGTGCGTGTTGTGGTATGTGTGGAAATAGAGGAATGAATCTTTAGAGGGTCGGTTCTGCCATCAACACTACTTGCATCTAAAATATTAAAGAGATGACTTTTGTGGGTGCGGTATTGTAGGAATTTGGATACAACGATGAACAATGTGATGGGGGATATTAGGATGCTGCGACTCGCATAGCATCATTTTGTGTAGTTTTATATTGTGATGTAAACACATTTATCTTGTACAACTTGGTAGTATGTACCAAGTATTTAAAAAAAAAAAAAAAGACTTCTCAGCTCCTTTATAAAAAACTAATTTTATGGAGAAAATACAAATAATTAAAGGGAAATTATTATATTTGAAAGGAGAAAGACAATTATGTTAATTCACTTTATTACTCGTAAACCACAAGTTCGTAACCATAACTAATATTTTCAATTAAATTGAAGAGGAGGGTTCAAATGCCTCCATTTTTTGTGCCTCTATCATGCCTTCATTTTTAAAAACTTTAATAACTCAAAATTTAAATCTTAAAATTCAAAATAAAACCGTTGGATGTGAACTATATCATTTTATCTATGCACATATAAAAAATTATGACATTTCAACTTTGTTTTGATTGTCATCTTGAGCTTGTAAAAATCAAATATGGATAATTTCTAGGAGTTGATTTTTCAACTTTTTAATTCATATAAAAACAAAATCAAAATGTGATAATTTTTTATGGGCACGTAGAGAAAATAATATAGATTACATCTAACGGTTTTATTTTGATGTTTAAGTTTTTAATTTTGAGTTATTTAAGTTTTTAAAAATGGAGGCATGATGAAGGCACAAAAAATAGAGACATTTGAACCCTCCTCTAAATTGAATTCACATTATTTATATCTCTTCAAGTAAATTAAATTTCTCTATTTCTTTTTTTTTTTCATGAAAATAGTAAATACAAATAACAATTAGGCGAGAACATAAATTATTTTTCAACAAGTTAAGATAATTTGTTTACAAAAAAAAATAGTTCATTTTGAAACAAAATTAATAATAATATGATGTGTATTAGTTGAAAAATATAAATCAACTATTCATAAGTTAATATGAAATTGAAGGACAATACACATCTAGGAGTCGATGATGAAATATGAAGAATTATAAGAGTTAATGAATTTATAGATAAATGTAAATGATTAAAAAGTTGAATGATATACGAGTTATATTAAAAAATTAATGAGTATATATGAAATGATTAAAAATCGAAAAAGAAAATATATTTTTTATGATTCAAATCGAATTAAAATAGATAAATCAAAGTTTTATTTGATTTTCAAAAATCAAAACCGAAGCGATCGAAATAGAATAATAACCGAATAAGAACTGAACCAAAATATGATATTAATCATAAAATAAATATATTATGTTAATTTTTTGCATTTTTTTTAGAAATGAATTTAATTTTTTTGTTTAGTCAGTTTAATCAGTTTTAAATTGAATCAACAAATATATATTATGTCATAAGTTTTAACAACGGAGATGTGTTTAAAAATTTTGGTTGGTTCAATCTAACTAGTCTTAAAATTTCTGAATCAAACCGAATCAATCTATTAAATTGATTTAAAAAATAAACCAAACCGATCTACTCAGAAAAACAAAACCATTTAAACCGAACTTTCTCGGTTTAAAACCGATTAAACCGGATGAACACCCATTGCGTAATAGAAAAAGGAATTAAAAGGGTGCCACAGTCCTGTGAGATCTAACATTCAAAGCTTGTGGAGAAACTGAATCCAGAAATCTAATGGAGATCTGAATCCAGATTCTGCGAGAGAAATGGAACGGGTTCTTAAGTCGGCGCGCGAGTCTGGGTCTCTCAATCTCTCAAATCGCTCACTAAGGTTAGCTTTTCGCCTCTGAAATTAAGTTGGCTTTAGATTCTTTTTAGCTTGGTTTATGATCAATGATAAGATGCGTACATTAATAACTGAAGATTAGCTGTAGTGATTACTACCCAAAACTAGTAACGTTATTATATTTCCTTTCTCCAAATTCTAGTTAGACTATTCACATTGTACTGAACAATGATCTGTTGTTCTTTGAAATAAACTGAACAGAGAGGTTCCTAATGAGGTTTACCAGAGCCTCGATGCTGTTGGTCAGGATGAGAATTGGTGGGAGGTACTTAACATCTCTCTTTATCTCTCTCATTTGTCATTTCTATTAATGGTGCGTTACTATGTACACGTAAAGAAACAGTCACAAAGCTTCTCATTTTTAGCAAAATAAGGAAAACAGTCTCATTGCTCCCTGCATGCAAGAATGAATGATCCAGTACCTGTTGAATCATTAATTAATCTTTTTTAAATTAGTAGACAGTCTACCTATTATAATCCACTGAGCAAATTAACAGCACCACCTGTCCAATTATTACCTACCATGTTAGATTATGTGGTCCTTTTGTGGCAAGAACTTGATTTTTTAAGTTTTAACCTCAACCTGACCTCTAATTCAATCGTATTAAAAGAGAAAGTTTGACAGAGAGCCACAAAAATTGATGATTAGGGTTGTGCAATAAATACATATTTAATCAATGGCATGATATTGCATCCGCACTGAAAGAACTTTTTGATTTTTCAATAGGGCAGGGCCTATTTTTGCACTATATTTTTCTCTGTTTTATTTATAAACTGTCACAGTGAAAACAGAATACTTGGCTACTTTCCCTAATCGGTACAGTTATCAAATTTGGACATCTTTATCCTTTGCGAATGTAATAACATTGTTGATAATGAATTTTGTAGACCGTGGAGTTGCAAAAGCTTATTTTGGCGCATAACAACCTTGAAGTATTGAAAGAAGACCTGCGCAACCTAACCTCGCTAACTGTTTTAAACATAAGTCATAACAGGATTTCATCCCTTCCTTCTGCTGTTGGAGAGTAAGTAGTTTCTGTTCTAGTTGAATCTGGCAGAAGGCCTCTATGTTTTTTCCCTATAGGTCCTCTTCAATATCTCCTAATGTGTTAACATACATGACATGCACTTGGATGCTGATATGTCGTGTTGTATAATCCTAATTGAGGGCATAAAAGGTGAGCAAATTTTGATTCAGAAAAGTTCTATTATCTATTTGGTCTCCAAAGTGGGTCCAACTACTACTCATTTTACTCGAGGCCATGCCATGTTAACCTTGTTAAAGATAACTGATGAAGGGCCAAAAATAACAACCATAAAGGACTTGGCCGTGAAATATTCTTTTTGCTTATAATTTCTTCACTAATTTTTTCAAACATTTTACTTGGTTGCTCAGGTTACCTTTGCTAAAAGCATTGGATATCTCATATAACCAAATAACTATTATACCTGAAAAGATTGGGTTGGCCACAGCACTGATTAAGTAAGTTTCTGTATTTTAAATCTCATTATATTTACGCTACACCCTAGCAGTGAATACCTTTTGTAACATCAACGTAATGATACAGGCTTGATTGTTCAAATAACCTTCTAAAAGAGTTGCCAAGTGCTCTCGGAAGTTGCTCAGATTTAGCAGACCTAAAGGTTGATCAATCAACAGCTAAATTTTCTTTACTTATGCATAGAAATTATCTGCTCTGGCAGTATCATACTGGTTCTCTCACTTAGTAAGCAAAGCCCCAATTTTATCGCAGGTAACCCTAATTTGATCCTCAGCTGTCCACCTGAGGCTCAATTCTATCCTATTTTAACGTGAAGTGGGCCAACAATAAAGCAAACTACAACAATTAAATTCAATTATTGTCATTACTCATTTGTTCCTTTTGTGTGTTCTCTAGGCAACTGATAATTCCTTGACTAAATTGCCAGATGAGCTTGTCAACTGCACCAAGCTGTTCAAACTTGACATAGAGGTAGAACAATTATACTTTTTTTTTTTATCAAATTCTAAGTTTGAGGAGTTGATTTACATTTTTACCATGTACCATTTAACTTTAGGGAAATAAGGTGACAACTCTCTCTGATAACATGCTTAGCTCATGGACTGCTCTAACAGAGTTAAATGCTGGTATACACTGTTATTTTAGATATTAATTTTAATTTCAGTTTTATTAATTCAAGCTCTGCTGAAATTAGATGCACAGAAAGCATTCTTAACTTAAAGGTGTATTTTTTTTGTCTCTTCTATAAGCAAGGAATCAGCTGATGGGTATCCCGGAAAGCATAGGAGCTCTCTCTAAGCTGATCCGTTTGGATTTGCACCAAAATAGTGAGTTTAATTTTTAATACTTCTCATCTTCAGATCTAATGGTGGTTTGTTGCATTTCTATGATTTTTTTTCTGACTGTTAGGGTGTTTCCTCAGGAATTTCATCAATTCCACTTTCAATAAAAGGATGCTCTTCACTTGCGGAGATTTACCTTGGGTTTGTGAATTCTTTCTAGAATAATAGTAGTAATCTTTTTTAAATATTACTTATTTATATATTGAATAGTATTTTCTGATATCAATACATTTCAAAATAGAAAAATAAAACTGACAACCTAGTTTATTACTTCATGAACTACGAATTGCTACTATGAAATGTACACATTAGGGTTACAATGGGTTAAGCTCGGTAGGATCTGTATTTTTTTTTATGTAAAAGCAAGTTTGGTTAAATTCAATCGGAATTGTCAGTGGGCTGATGAATACTGACACGGATCCAATCTGTTAATCTATCTGGTCAGGTTTTCCTGATAATTTGACTGGACCTCAAGATTTAAGATATGCATACTGCCTTCTGGTGAATTGAATATATATCTTTATCTTAACTAGTTTAGCCTTTTAAATTAGCAAAAATTAAAATATCTCTAAAATGGTCGGGTTGAACCAGACTTGACTGGCAGAAGTTTTGATCCTAACCTGACCTATTATCCACTCTTGGTTTTCATCAGGCTCACATGTCATGTAAGTCACCAATCGACATCCTATAAATACTTGCTTACATTTGCAGTTTATTTTCTTATTTTCAGCAACAACTTGTTATCAATGATCCCAGATGAAATTGGTGAACTTTCTCGTCTGGGAACATTGGATCTTCGATCAAATAAGGTTTTAGTGCTTCATTAATCTCTTATCTTAACATCTAACAGTACCAACTAGTATGTACCTGTGAGCAAATCATTAATGCGCTAGAAGCTTTAGTTGAGCTCTGACCATGCAATTTTACTGAAGGTTTATCACATTTACAACTAGACCTAACATTTAATGTTTTCAATTAGCACCAAACTGCTTTCTAGTTTGTGTATAAAAATGATTGAATTGCCCGCATTTGTTCATCTTAACTCAACTGATAATTTCTTGTCCATTTCATACTCTTGATGATAAATATTGGTCCTACTGTTTGATTTTAGATCAAGTAAGATTCAGGAACGAACCAAAACAATTCTAGTGGCAGACTTTTTAACATCGAATATGCCTTTTAATCTAGCAACTGATTGGTTTTTTGCTATTAGTAATGACATGGTTGTTACAGTATGAATGCAATATGTCACATAAATTTAACAGTTAGGTAACTTTTAGAAGTACCTTTTAAGTTTTGGTGCTGATTACATATGTGAGAAATGAGAAAATTAGGGTGCACACACCTGTCATAAATTCTTATCCTTGTCGCACCATTCGCACATGTAGTACATAAATGTTGATACACCTACTTTTTATTTTTGTTCAGTTGAAGGAATATCCTGTTGGAGGATGCTGTTTGAAGCTCTCTGCACTGGATTTGTCTAATAATTCTCTCTCTGGATTGCCACCCGAGCTTGGTACAAACTCCCCACTGCCTGCTTTCTTTTATCTGTGTTTCTTTTTTCATTTTTGAGAGTACCTAAACCTTGCATTATTGATGTCTAACCCTCAGATATTTTGCAGTATACAGTTTGTTCTATTTCTAAAATCAAACAACAGCCCTCTAATTGTGAAAACTTGAATCTCATCTATGGGCTTGAATGTTGTTCGTATTTATCTTGTAGGGGGTGGGGGCGGGGTTATGAAGAATAGAATATCAAAAAGTTGTCTGTTAGATGCAAGTATGATTAACCATTGAACAGTTTGCAAAACCATATGATGTAAAAAAAAAAATTTCATTACTTTTTAGGTACAATGACAAGCTTGAGAAGACTTCTGTTGAACGGAAATCCTATAAGAACGCTTAGGAGGTAAGCTAATAACTTTTGCAGTCATTTGGGTTTTTGATTAACTGCTAAATTTTTATCATATAATCATTTTTTTTTCTCATTTGACCAGTTCATTAGTTACTGGGTCTACAGTTGCTCTCCTGAAGTACTTGAGGAGCCGGCTCTCATCGGCTGAAGAAGGTACTTGCATGCAATTTTTAATACCAACAGCTTTTACTTGGCAAGCCTCATTTTCCCCCTGTCGGGGATTTGGAACTAAAAGAAAAGAAGAAATGTCATCTAATAGATGAAAAGTGCTTGGAACTTTCAGTTCTGAATTTAGAGAGTTATTGGTATAGAGATGGGGATGACCAACTTGTGAGAGATTTTGTAAGAAGCGTCTTTTCAAAAAGTTTCATATTTTATGTTATGGCTTTTAGAAACACAGATGTAATTTTAGGGGTTTTTTTTTCTTTTGCAGAACTGGCATCTACAAGCACTCCTAGAAAAGATGATGTAATTGCCCAGGCAGCTCGATTGTCTCTTTCCTCCAAGGTATAACAAACTTCAACTCTCCCTCATATTTGTTGATAACTACCTACCTAAACAAGAAACTACTTAGCTCTAATTTTGGTTTTTCTTACTAAATAAGCTTATGAAAGCCACTCGAATATTTTTCAGACAAGTATAAAGCACAAATTAGAATTGAGCACTGGATTTCTCATGCACACTTCCGAAATATAAACTCATAGATAATGATCATTTAGTACCTTTTTAAGAATATCCAAAATATTCTTCTTTCGAGAAAATGGGAAGGACTAGTTGCGCTTATAGGTATCTCTATAATACCTCTTAATTTTTCGGGTCTGGCATGATGTTTGGAAGTTTCTTAAATTACAGTTGAAATTGGTCCTTTGCTTCTGTGTTTCAGGAGTTGAATCTGAGTGGTATAGATCTGACAAGTGTGCCGTCTGTCACATGGGAGACTGCTAATTTGATCAAACTCGATCTTTCGAAGAATTCAATCAATAAGCTGCCAGATGAACTATCAATCTGTTCTCATCTTCAGGTAAAATCAATTATCTTTTTGTACTTGTTTGAAACATCAATTTTAAATCGATGTAGTTTTTTTTATTTTGTTTAACCATCCATTATATTAAAAAAAAATACATTTTGAGATAACAACAGAATAAGATTTTAAATTGAGGTGAGTTCTTTCAGGAGCTGATTTTGTCAGGCAATAAAATAAAAGAATGGCCGGGAAAAGTGCTATCCTCTCTCCCCAGTCTTGTCTGTTTGAAGCTTGATAACAATCCTTTGTCAAAGGTAATTTCCTGTGCATTACATGTCATAAATATCTCTGAATTATTTTAATTAAGTCTAGAAGAAATCAAAAGTACAAGTTCGAGCCAATTTAACAGAAAAATATGAAATCTTGATTCTATGGACCCCTGTATAAATAGTACCCATTGAAAATGTCAGGATGCCAAAAAAATACAATACCCCTCTATAAATACGGACCCAATAGAATGTTGATAGAAATCATCAAATTAATTGCTAATTTCAAATGCTTGAGTAATATGGCGTCCTCTTTGTCCTTTAATTGATATGCTGGTTTCAATTGGTAGCAATGATTTTGACTTGAGAAACATTGTTTTGTGGGTAGAAACATAAAATTAATAAAATAAAATTATTGGCACTATCATAATCTTACTTGGACCAATGAAACACAGAACATAAATATGTTTTTTTCTTGGAAGAAAAATGCATGTATTGAGATATGGCAGAGAATTTTTTTTATTAAGCATTAGCTGTGCATTGTGTTGTCTTATAGATTCCAGCTAATGCTCTGGAAGAGCTGTCGCAACTAGAAATACTGGATCTGAGTTGCACTGCATCTTCACTTCCAGATCCTTCTGCCATCTCTGTGTTATTGCAATTACAGGAACTTTATTTAAGGTGTGCGCATTATCTAAGGCCTCTTAAAGCTTTTCCTTTCCCTTGGTTTGAAATTTGTAGCCTGTATATAGTATATAGTTCCATTTTATAGTAAGGCAATGCTACAATGCAGCGCAGATCGGTCCGTACTATGGATCTATATTTTCGTTTTCAAAGTCCTAACAGTCAACCCAAACCATTCAACATGATCTTCATATGAATATGTACTTGCAGACTAAATTGTCATTTTTTGGAATTTTTTGACTACTTTTTTTAAATAGGTAGCATATTACTGTTTTTGAATGGTCCGGAATTTTCAAATCAAGTGATTTTCTACCTATCTAAAGACAATGGTAAAAAAATTATAAAAAATATAAAATTTGGTCTGCAAGTACATTTCATATAAAGATCATGTTGAACGGTTCAGATCGGCCGTTAGGACTTTCAAAGCAAGGACATGAGTCCATAGTGCTGGCCAATATGTTCTATGCATAGTCTCACTGTTCATTTTTTGCAGATAAGGGGGCGGAATACATTCAATCTGTCGCTGATAGTGCATTGTGAATTAAAACTATCTAATGTTTCTCTATTTTGAAATAGGCGAACACAGCAGGGTCAATTTCCCACTGGTGTATTGGGCCTAACAAAGCTAAAAATTCTTAACTTGAGCCAGAACAATTTAGTAAGCATTCCCCAGGTATAACACTGTAAATTCATAATTGAAATACAATGTTCCACCAAAAATAGCATGCACCTTATTTTCAAAATGTAAAAATGCTCCTTTTTTTTTAACTTGTAGGAAATCAAGTGCATGACCTCTCTTACGGAACTTGATCTATCAGATAATAATATTGCTTCACTTCCAGCAGAACTGGTTTTCTTTTTCTTTAAATTTGTTCCATTTTCTTCTGGTTTCCTTAATTTATGTTTTTGAGGGTCTGATGTTGATAAGCAAGAGAAGCTTCTTTTGGCATCTCTTCTTCAGATTAGACTATTTTACTGCCAGCCTATACCAGTGCACACTAAATACTGTATAATTGGTATATATTCCTCCATCACCTCTAATTGTGAACTGTTTCTTTCGACGCATGCAGGGATTGCTAGAGACAAGCCTTCAGGTTCTGAAAGTTGATGGAAATCCATTGCGGAGGTAGTCTCTCTTTTCATATATTTTAATTATTTTCTACAGATACCTCCAAAAAACAAAAGTTAAGTTGAAAAGTTAGTACGTACTGAAGTTTGAGTTTGATTATTAGATGACTACCGCAAAGCCTGAGCATTTTAACTCTATTTTAAAGTCAATGAATGTAAACTTGTAATGTAATACTGTTTCAGTTCAGTCAATATGAGATGTACAGCCAAAAGTCACATAATTTTACTCTAGTTTTGGGATTCTATTATGGAGTTGTGATTAATTTGGTGTGTTTGAAATGGTCAAACCGATTGGAAAGTTTTAGTACTATTCTATCAGAATCAGCTTTGGTTGCAGAAATTTTGATTGACTTGACTCAGATTAAAATGCTTTGGTTGCAGAAGAGAATGGTATTTTATTTCTCTTTCTATTTGAAAAAATTGGCAGCACATTTTTTTGATCTCTCACATTTCCCTCTCTCTCTGACAGTATAAGACGCAGCATCTTGGATCGAGGGACAAATGTGATTCTCACGTACTTGAAGGATAAATTGCCTTCTCCATAAGTTTTAGTTTGTGAGTGCATGTGTGTGTGTTTTGAGTTCTTGTGTTTCTATATCTTTGGTGTGAACATGAATGTTGGTACAATTTCTGTTTGCATTTTTCCCAGAGGGAAGGTATTTAAGTGGATAGCACTGCAAACTTTTTGGGTGGTTCAAATTAGATTGCTATAAACTTGTAATCTTTATTTGTATAAGGTGCAAATGTTTTAGTTAATTTGTTTTGTATTTTCCCCAGGCTTGTACTATATTGTAATATCTCATAATGCTATGCATTGCAAATTATTAACTCAATTGTTGATTTTTTTTACCATTCCAACCCTTTCATGGATTTTTTTTGCTAAGCGGTATAAGTGTGAACCATAAAATTGGGTTTAAAAATTGAGTAGAGTTAAAATGTACTATTGTATTGTGCTCCATTCATGCCCCTCCCCCCCACATTCTTTATTTCTATTTTCAACATGATATTTATATTAAAATTTGTTTGGAGACCAAATTTTATATTTTTTGGAACTTTTATTTACTATTTTTTAGGGATATGTTTGGTTGGAGTAAGAATAGGTTATTCTTAGAATAAGATTATTCGGAATAACTTGTTCTTTAATTTAACTCTTTTGTCTTATTAGAGTAGGCTATAGATACAAAAAGTTGGATTTGCCATTGCTAATTTCCAATCAACTCTTTTATTTCTATTTTGTATCTATTTCTATTTTCAAAGTTGCATTTTGTCTTATTTACTATTTATATTCTTACCAAACATACCCTAGATAGGTACAAAATCACTATCTAAAAAATATAGTAAATAAAATTTAAAATACATGTAAAGTTTTAGATAAATGTTAGCTCAAACACCACCATGCACAATGCATATATGCATGGTTAATAAAGAGTATGGTTAATATAATATTAGTGTCATTTCAATCTATATAACACCAATTTCAAAACCTATCAAATTGAATTCAAATGGCGAATCCAAACTGTTCAAATCGATCTATTTCATTAGTTGTGCATTTACATGTAAAATTTACAAGTTTTTGAGTTTATTTGGTATCAAGTCAAGCGGTCAAATATGTGAGTTTTTAAGTTAATTTTAATATATTCATTTTTCAATTTTTTTGCCACTTGATTTGATATTAAAATAACTTGAAAATATAAAAAGTTTGCATGTAAACGCATCACTCATAAAGTAAATTAGTTTGAACGGTTTGGATTCATCATTTGAACTTAATTTGATAGGTTTTGGAACTGATATTATATAGATTGAAATGACATTGGGGTTATATTAGCCATACTCGTTAATAAAATAGCATAAAGCTAACGACTAGAAGTATTTACAATATCTCAGTCTCAGTTTAGTCTCATGACCTGAACAATAGCTCAGTCTTAGTTCGAATTTGGCTTCAAATCTTTTTTGTGACAGAATCGGCTTTGTCGTGTCATTTTTCCTACTCTACCGAAACCCAAAACCCATTTCTCTGTTTCTCTCTTGAAAGTTTTCTCTAATTTCGCCTTTCCCATTTCTCTCTCTTCTCATTCCCCTACCTCCTTTCCTCTTCAATCTCAATAGCCACTTTGCATCCCTTGACAAAATCCGAAAGAGCCTCGTTAACTTCCATCTTTGCATGAGAAAGAGAATGAGGTAGGTTGTCTACTCCGATTGGCTTTTTGAGCTCAGGTAAGTTAATTTTGATGGACCAACAAACAGAAACACCAAAAGAGCAAAACTATTTCTTAGCTACAGCACTTTCTATCTTGTTTTTTTTTTTTTTCCCCTTTAAGTTAGAGTTATCTGCAAATTGAACCATAATACTTTACATTAGTATTTAACATGAAACATTTTCTTTGTTACTTGCAATTAGAATCCCACTATTATATAATGCTTGAGTGACTGAGAAGATAAAT
Source organism: Carex pumila (assembly GCA_033356055.1). Taxonomy (NCBI): domain Eukaryota; kingdom Viridiplantae; phylum Streptophyta; class Magnoliopsida; order Poales; family Cyperaceae; genus Carex; species Carex pumila. The sequence goes on along the minus strand of JARJHM010000008.1, from coordinate 32,399 downwards.
TATGTGTTTGTTTTCAGCTAGTCGGCTTGCTTGCTTTGGTGGTTCTTAGGCACAAGACTACATACCATTTGTTTGACTAAATTCCTTTGAGAATATTTAACCATGGCAGGATCCGAGTTAGAGAGCTCTAGATCTCAGTGGTGGTATTGGAGACATAAATTTTGGATCTAGAGTTATTCTAAATAAGTTTGGATATAAACAGTAAAGAGCACATTCTCTTAACCATCTATTAAACTAGAATGAGGTATCATGTCTATTGCTTACTGTCCTATTAATAACTAATTCAGCTATGTGTCTTATTGATAGGATGCCTGACCAAAAAGAAGAACAGGTAGGTATATTTAGACTTGACATATTGTATTTATCAATGATGACTTCTTGCCATTTACCAGTACAGGTAGGACCTTAAATCTAAACCACCACTTGGCAAGTAGGGATATATTCCTTCTTTCTATGTCTAGTATGCCTAATCCTCCTTGATTCTTGCTAAGACAGATTTGTTCCTATTTAATAAGGTGATATTTCCTCTTGGATGAATCAGAACTAGACTATAATTTTTTTTTTTTCCTAACTCCATCTATATTTTGTCTAATATTAGTAGGAAGTATGTAGATTGAAAGCCAGTAAAGGAGAGTTGTAGTAAGGACTGAATTTAGTAATGTTATCCTCCCCCCTAAGGATAGTAATGAGCCCTTTCAGATTTTGAAGCTTGTTTTCAATTTTAGTTACTAGGGTTTGCCAGTCAGATGTATTAAGTTTTTTTCAGTGTAACGAAACACCTAAGTAGGTAATAGATTAGGATGAAAGCTGACATCTTAATTGTGTGGCTAAGTTATTAGAAATGTCACTTGATATATTTAAGAGAATGAGAGCACTTTTATGAAAGTTAATTTTTAGACCTGAGAGAGATTTTTGCCATTTGGAGACACTACTCAATTGAAGTATTGTATTATGGTTGCAACCACTCTCTTCTAGGGCTACTAATGAGTGGGTTTCGGTTCATACCCGGCCCTGTTCAAAATTTAAATATGAAGTGTCCAATTCATGATCGGCCCGAATAGGAGAATATTTTGTCCATGATCAGTTCGTCCAAATTTGTCCATAAATTGTCCATGACCATTACTTGTCCAGTTCAGAAAAAGTCCATTTCAGCCAACAGGGCCGAAATATGGACAACAAACGGGCCGAGTATGGTCAACGACCAAGTCAACTAGAATTTCAGATAGACAACCGGACCTTATACAATATCGTATTCTGAAAGCTGAAATTAATTTGAGATAGACAAACAGACCAAGTCAACTAGCATTAATTTAAGATTTTCTAAGTAAAAGCTGTTTCATTTAATACATAAAAGCAAAGAAAATCTATGAAAAAATATTCTCAAATAAAAGCAATCTCTCAAACAAAAATATTCTCAAATAAAGAAAATCTATGAGATGCTCTTCTGAGATGGCAAAGCAAGCATGACAAAATCCAAGCTTAAGCACCCAACTTTGGAGCAAAATTAATCAATTCTATCTAAAAATTAGACAACTTAGTATCAAATTTAATTTTTTAAAAGCATCAACTTAGCATCAACTATAGTACCTGAAACATTTAAAAACACTAGATCAAATAAGATTCAAGGATATTATCAATATGTGAAACAAACTAACAACAAAGTATGGCACAAATATATTTATAATTAAATTATATATTTGGGCTCCGTTCAAACTAGGAGAAACCTCACCCTTTGAATATGAGATCTTTTGCTCAACTAAAAATTTAAGCCAACCTCAATTTTACCAAATGGAGCATAATTCACCCATAATTGCAAAGAAATTAATCAGCAGGTACATACTGGCACAAAGTACCTCTGAGTAAGATCACATTTAAGAGATCAAATTTGAGAGGATACATGATCTGCACCCAACAAGTCTATAAAAATTGTAAGTGTCAAACTACATACCACTACGAAATTTGACCTAAAACTACATAAAACCACCTTGACTAGAAAACAAGAGAGATCTAGCTTCACAATAAAAGAGAAGTGAAGTTCTCAGTGGAATTAAGGAGAAAGGTGATAAACCAACTTTCAGGTAAAACGCTACTAATTTAATTTTATTCATTTAGATAATCCAGAATTGTAGAAGATTCAGAAAATTACCTAATTATCCAAGAAGTCACAACCAAAATCCATATGAGTCGGTAGGTCAATAAGAGCAAGTAGCACCTGAAACATTTACAAGTTAGAAATTACTATAATTCGAGTAAATTTACCCTAAGTAGAGCTAACTAAATGATAGTATTTACCCAGTTATACAGGATGTTACCAGTAAAAAACACAGAATTACCAAGAAGGATTTCCCATGATCCAAACAAGAGTCTAAAATAAGTTTACTACTGAAAGAAATCCATAACAAATCAGCTCACAGTCATACAAGGGCAATAGTCTAGTGTCAGAATATCGAGTTCAAATCTCACCTAGGAATTATATATAGGTTCATCCATCTAATCTTATAATATCGAGTTCAAATCTCTCCTAGTATAACGAAATTGGTGAAGTCATATTAAATTATTCTTCTTATGGGAGACTTGGAGCAATACTGTCCCAGTGAGCTATAGTATAGAAATTACTCTCAATCGCTGCCAAATTGGCAAACTTTGATAACAGCATGGTTTTAATTTAACAATCAAATTGGCAAACTTTGGTAACAGCAAGGTAATTATGCAATACAATGGAGAAAATCTTTAATTTTTTACTTTGCAAAATCTTCAAGATCAATGTCGGTGCCATATTAGGTGAAAAGTCCTTGCCAAATTAAATACCCAAATTGCAGACGTGCATTCATAATTCCAATTAAAAACCCAAATATAAATTTTTGCAACAAATAGATTCCATTAAGAGTAGAAATTGAAATCACTAAAAAAATATTTGCAATTGCTCAAATAAATGGGGCTTGTGTAGCTATAAAGTGCAGAGTAACTTACTGGACGGGGGGAAGGAAGACCGAGGAGGGAGAGAGGAGGATGGCGGTGAGGTCAGTCAGGTGGAAGATCGATAAGAAGGACGAGGTGAGGAAGACTGACTGGAGTAGAGGCGACGAAGACTGACTGGAGTAGAGGTGACGAGGCAAGAAGAGGCGTCGGACGGAGTAGAGGCGGCGCCGGCGCGAGCGAGCGAGCGAGCAAAGTGGCGAACCAACAGATTAGGCTTAAACGAGAGATTTGGCGAGCAAAGGAAAATGAGATCGATGGCTGATCAAACGGGCTTGTCCATGAACAACTCAATGGACAGCTTAATGAGCTGCTCAACGGGCTGTTCGGTAATCAACCAAATCCGGTTCGCCTGAAAAATTTAAGTTGAACTTAGACCGAACATTGAGCCTTGTTCAGACCACAGCTCATTCAACATTCAAATATTGAGTGCTCAGCCCATTTGTTCACGGGCCGTCTTGTTCATGTAGCAGCCCTACTCTCTTCTCTTGCCATTCAGAGAAATAACTAGAGTGCTACAAACACCTTCAATTGAAGTGTTGTATTAGGGCTACAACTACTATCTTATGTTGCCATATGTCGACACTACTAAAGTGCTGCAAAGATATTCAATTGAAGTGCTATATTAAGATTGCAACTACCCTATTCTCTTGCCATATATAGATACTCCAAGTGTGCTACAAATACCTTCAATTGGAGTGTTGCAGTAAAGTTGCAACTATTTTTTTCTCTTGCCATATGGAGGAACAACTAGAGTGCTATAAACACCTTCAATTTGAAGTGTTATATTAGGGCTACAACTACTCTCTTCTATTGCCATCTAGAGACACTACTAGAGTGTTGCAAAGACCTTCAATTGGAGTGCTACAAATACCTTCAATTGGAGTGTTCTATTAGGGTTGCAACCATCTGTTCTCTTGCCACATGGAGACACCATTGGAGTGCTGCAAACATTTTTAATTGGAGTGTTGTATTAAGGTTGCAACCACTATCTACTCTTTCCATCCAGAGACACTACTAGAGTGCTACAAATACTTTCAATCGGAGTATTGTATTAATATAGCAACTACCTTCTTCCCTAACCGTTTGAAGACACTACTAGAATGCTGTAAATACCTTCAATTGGGGTATTGTATTAGGGTTGCGAGCACCCGTTTCTCTTACTAGATGGAGACACTGCTAACGTGTTACTAAGCCCTTCAATTGAAGTGTTGTATTAGGGTTGAAACTAGCATCTTCTCTTGCCATCTAGAGACATGAATAATGTACTGCAAAGACATTCAACTGGAGTGTTGTATTATGGTTGCCGCAATCCTCTTCTCTTGTCATAAGGAGACACTACTATAGTGTTACATAGATCATCAATTGGAGTGTTATATTAGGGTTACGGTTTTTCTCTTCTCTTGCTATTTGGAGACAGTACTAGAGTGCCATAAAAACCTTCAATTGAAGTATTATATTATGATTGCAACTATCATATTATCTTGTTATCTGGAGAAACTCCCAGTGTGCTACAAAGACCTTCTATTAGAGTGTTGCATTAGGGTAGCAAACTACCCTCATCTCTTGCAATATGCAAAAGCTACTAGAGTACTGTAAACACTTTCAATTGAAGTGTTTCATTAGAGTTGCAACCACCCTCTTTTTTTTTCATCTGGGGACACTACTAGTGTAATGCAAAGACCTTCAATTGGAGTGCCATATTAGGGTTACAACTATCCTCTTTTATTGTCAAATGGAGAAACTACTAGAGTGCTGCAAATACCTTCAATTGGAGTGTTGAATTAGGGTTGAAACTACCTTCTTCCATATCCATATGGAGAAACTATTAGAGTGCTACAAAGACCTTCAATAGAAGTCTTGTACTAGGGTTACAACTATCATATTCTCTTCCTATATGGAGACTCTACTAGTGTACTGCAAAGACTTTCAATTGGAGTGTTGTATTAGGGTTGCAACTATTATCTTCTCTTGCCAAATGGAGACACTACTAGAGTACTCCAAACTCTACTAGTGGACTATTATTTTTTTACTAGTAATTCCATCAAACTCTCACCTTATCTCGTTTCTTCCACTTAAACTCTACTAGTGTACTATTATTTTTTTAGATTTATTGAATATCGCTGTTTTTTATGGTCCATATTTGTCTGAAAAACAACGATTTTCAATAAATCTAAAAAAATAGTAAAAAATTTCCAAAAAATGTAAAATTTGGTCTCCAAGCATATATTAATATGGAGAACAAGATGAACAGTTCGGATTGACCGTTATAATTTTGAAAAGTTGAATATTGAGCCGTAGTATGGGAGGCCTCTTAGCTACCCATAGCACCATTGTTAGTGTAATAATCTAGAAGTCAATAATACAATAATTTATCATAAAGCTTTGTTCATGAATTGGATGATTAATATCATTTTGTTGCCTTGATTATTATTGCATTTATGGATCATTTTAAGTTCATGACTGAAATTGTGAAACTTCATAATATAGATAATATATACTCTTAAAAAGTCACTGACCAAGGTAATTAGCAGGAACACTAATTACTGCGATAAGGTTAGTATGTGGATTAAAAGATGGTTAAGTTTTACAAACCACCTGACACGAGATGTCATTTTAATCACATAGATACATGTTCTAGGAACATGGTATTTGACAGACCCCGAATGAAAAATTAAATAGAATTGTGTTCGTGTCATTAATATTTTCATTCAGTGTCAGGTTCTACAGTATGAGGTATTTATCGTTCCCACTGAGAAATATGTATGTGTGATTGTTATCTAACGCTGTCCGTAAAAAGCAGTCATAATGGTAGCTTTTCCATATTTATAGCTTAGCTGAGGAAGTGATAGTTTACCAAAAATACTATTTGTCCATCGTATTTTATACGAGCTATAGCATCACTGGGCCCCTTGATAGAGTAAGATTATCTGCTAGCAGTATAATTACAAGAGTAATTATATTTAATAATCTGCTCAAGATCAAGAAAAGATTCAGTTAGCAAGGATGACACACATCTACCTTGCAACTATTCTGATAGCTATGAGACAGAAGAACAGATACAAGTAAATTGTTTAATGGATCGTGATATTGTACAGTACAGCATCATCTGTGTAATTAGATGGTCATGATGTGTTGCCAGATGCCGCTCATGATTATATAAGTTAAAACAGTTTTAACTATATTTACCAACATAACACAGATCCTATTGGGTCACACCATATAGGAGTTAATCAGAGAATCTTATTGTGATTGATTATAAATTGGTTATGATCAATAGTAAGATGGTTATAATTAATTATACGTGTTATAATTTAATTATAAATGTTATGTAAAAATAACAAGCAAAAACATTGGTTAATTTATAAACGTGTGTGACACGTTGTATAAAAGTTAACCGGTTAATTTATAAATGTGCAGGACACATTGTATAAATTACTGAAACAACAAACCGCAAGAAAAATATATATATAATTGTTCATAATAATTATACGAATATTATTTGTGTTCGGGCCGAGGGCATTCGGGTCTTTTTCAGATTCGTGCTTATCCGCATGACGTGTCATCGATCCTATCCAGATGACACGTCATTGATCTTATCCACATGTCATCCTTATCTATTCAATGGCATATCTTGTAAATAGGCATATGTTGAGGGGTATTTCGGTCTTTTGCAAACCTCCTCAAAAGCCTATAAATAGAGGGGTGCATGTAGAGAGAAAAACCACTAATTCACACATATCGTTTTGTGCAGAATCGAATTGGTATTTTCTCTCTTTCTCGGTTTCTCTCCCAAATAGTGTTTCGGTTGAGAAAAGAAAGTTATAGGTAGTTGACGTATAATCTTGCAGGTTGTTGTGGAGTATATTTACGGGATCGATGAATAGTGTTTTATCGAATTTCGCGGTATGTCAGTTTTGCATATTGATGAAACTGAGCAACTGAAAATTCGTGTTTACGGGTTTTTGTCTTTTCCCAATGAATAGTGTTTTTGCATAATTCCGTGGTTTACGGTATTTTGGCAGAAGAAATATACCGCTCTTTGGTTAGTCCTGGTGGATAACCGATAGAGGCATCAGACGTCTGATGCTCCGAGACGAGTCAATTCCTTCCGTGATGTAGCTCTACACGCTCGGTCTGCATTCCAACTGTGATTTGGAAACAAGGTATAAATATGTTATATTAATCTATTTAATTGGTAAGTAGATTAAAGTTTTAGAAATCAATCATGGAGTAGATCTGTAAAAGGATTAAATTGGGTTTTGATGCCAAAGGAATATTGAAGGTGGACCGCCTTGGAAAGTTTCCTGACATACCCCATTTAATCATGAGCTTAAGTTAGATGTAAAATTTTGTTTTACTCTTTCCGCACCTTAAGCAAATAAATGGGTTTGAACCGTCAAAACCCCAACATACTTAATCAATGGATTTGAACCGTCAAAACCCAACAACCATAGCCAAGTCCATATAGTATATATATGAGTAAGGCTACGCTACTTCGCGAATTAAATGTACTATTTTAATTCGCACTCTTATCTCTAGTTTCGAAGTTCAAATAGCCGATCCAAACCGTTAAATGTTTAATCTATATTAAAATGTGTTTGGAGACCAAATTTTACATTTTTTGAAATTTTTTTACTATTTATTAAGATGGTTTGAAAATTGCTATTTTTATTAAAATTTTGCACCATTAAAAAACAGTGATTTTCAAACTATCTTCATAAATAGTAAAAAAATTCCAAAAAATATAAAATTTGGTCTCCAAACACATTTTAATATAGATTAAACATCAAACGGTTTTGATCGGCTATTTGGACTTTGAAACTAAAGATATAAGCGCGAATTAAAACAACCCGTTTAATTCGCGAAGTAGCGTAGCCTTACTCTCTCTTTCTATATATATGAGGAGGAATCCACTTACACCAAAAATTAGTGACATATCTTTACACTCAATGCCTACTTCCTCTCCGATGCGAATAGAATCTAGGGAAATTCCTCTCCAACATGAATAGAATCTAGGGAAATTATGCATAACCCTAGCAACAAAATATTGTGAGTACTTTTCTTTGATCGAGTAATTTAACTTAAATTATAAGTTCATGGTCAACGGAATATTCAACATTTCTCTGATCTAGGGAAATATGCACACAAGTACTAGATTCTCTGATCGAGTAAGTAATTTAAGTTCGATTTTTTTCTCTCTAAGTAATTTAAGTTAAATTAATCATTTGCAGCAAGAGCCTTAGTTTCTCAACTCCGAGTACGAAATCAAGTATAAGTTCATGATTAAAATCAACACCAGACTTTGCAAAGTAAAAACTAATTAACAACTGCTAGGTAAAATAGTTCAACTTGCTTTCGCAATTTTTAAACGGTAATTTTGATTTCTCTAGCAGTGGTAAAATAGTTCAAAATTAAACATCTTTGCATAGTGAAAACTAACATTATTATCAAAGTAATTAAAGACCCTCAAACTATGTCTAGATTATAGTTAACTATTGGTTTAACTGATTATGATTCAATCAATGGTATCTTATTGATGAAATTGTTTGTTTTTTTTAGACAAATGGATGATATCACATTAGATAGAATTGTTGATTTGGAAGAAAATGTAATGGATGACTTGGAATTAGATGAAACCACAAGCATGGTCCATCCTGAAAGGGTAAGATAAATGTTATAATTATATTATTTATTTTGCTCTCTTAATATTGAATATAGTCTAACAAAACATTTGTAATGATATTATAGGAGAAACAAACTTCATAAAAGTCAAGAAAATATGAGGGTGTGCAACCTTCTATAGGCATGAAATTTGAATCACTTGAGGAGGCTGAATGTTTTTACAAACTTTATGCTCAAGTGAGTGGATTTAACATGAGTAAACAAATTACTTCTACTTTTCCAAGAAGTAACGAAGTAACATCTCGCCGATATGTATGCTCATGTGAATGGTATTATTTGAAGAAAAAAAAATCAGAAAACATAAAAGAAGGAAAAAAGAAAAGGACATTGACTAGTAGAAATGATTGTCCAGCATCATTTACAACCCTAGTAGTGTCTCTATATGGCAAGATAATAGGGCATTTACAACCCTAATATAACACTCCAATTCAAGGTGTTTGGAGCACCCTAAAAAAAGTCTCTATATGACAAGAGAAGATGGTAGTTGCAAATCTCATACAACACTTCAATTAAATGTCTTTGCAACACACTAGTAGTGTCTCTAGATGGTAAGATAATAGGGCATTTATTATCCAAATACAACATTCCAATTGATGGTGTTTGGAGCACGCTAGCAGTGTCTCCATATGGAAAGATAATAGGGCATTTTCAACCCTAATACAACTCTCCAATTGAAGGTGTTTGTAGCACTCTAGTAGTGTTTCAAGATGGCAAGATAAGACGGCATTTACAACCCCAACACAATACTCTATTTCAAGGTGTTTCGAGCACTCTAGTAATGTCCTTATTTGGCAAGATAATAGGGCATTTGCAACCCTAATACAACACTCCAATAAAAGAATTTTGGAGCACTCTAGTAATGTAGAGATATGGCAAGAGAAGAGGGTAGTTGCAACCGTAATGAAATAATCCAATTAAAGGCATTTGCAGTATTCTAGTAATGTCTCTATATGACAAGATAATCGGGCATGTACAACCCTAATATAACACTACAATTCAAGGTGTTGGGGGCACTCTAGTAGTGTGTATATATGACAAGATAATAGGGTAATTAAAACCCTAATACAACACTCTAATCGAAGGTGTATAGAGCACTCTAGTAGTGTCTCCATATGGCAAGATATAATAGGGCATTTACAACCCTAATATAACGCTCCAATTGATGGTGTTTGGAACAATCTAATAGTGTCTCCAGAGAACAAGATATCAGGGTATTTACCATCCTAATAGAATACTCCGATTGAAGGTGTTTGGGGTACTATAGTAGTGTCTCCAGATGGCAAGATAATAGGACATTTACCATCCAAATAGAACACTCCAATTGAAAGTTTTTGGAGCACCCTAGTAGTGTCTCCAGATGGCAAGATAATAGGGCATTTTGAACCCTAATACAGCACTCCAATTGATGGTGTTTGGATTACTCTATCAGTGTCTTCAGTTGGCAAAATAATATGACATTTACAGCCCTAATACAACACTCCAATTGAAGGTGTTTGGAGCACTCTCGTAGTGTAGATGCCAAGATAATAGGGAATTTACAACCCACATACAACACTCCAATTGATGGTGTTTGCAGCACTCTAGTAGTGTTTATATGGCACATTAATAGGGCATTTACAACCCTAATACAACACTCCAATTGAAATTGTCGGGAGGCACACTAGTAGTGTCTCTATATAGCAAGATAATATGGCATTTACAACTATAATACAACACCCAAATTGAAGGTGTTGGGAGCACCCTAGTAGTGTCTCCATATTGCAAGATAATAGGGCATTTCCCACCCTAATCCAACTCTCCAATTGAACGAATTTGGAACAATCTAGTAGTGTCTCTATATTGCACGATAATAGAGCATTTGCAACCCTAATACTCCAATTCAAGGTATTTGGAGCACTCTAGTAGTGTCTCCAGATGGAAAGATAATAGGACATTTCCAACCCTAATACAACACTCCAATTGATGGTGTTTAGAGCACTCTTGTAGTGTCTCCACATAGCAAGATAATAGGGCATTTACAACCCAAATACAACACACCAATTGAAGGTGTTTGGAGCACTCTAGCAGTGTCTCAAGTTCGCAAAATAATAAGACATTTACAGCCCTAATACAACAGTCTAATTGATGGTGTTTGGAGCCCTCTTGTTGTGTCTCCAGATGGCAAGATAATTGAGCATTTACAACCCTAATACAACACTCTAATGGATGGCGATTGGAGCACTCTCGCTGCGTTTACAACACTCCAATTGAAGTTATGAGGCACAGTAGTAGTGTCTCTATATGGTAAGATAATAAGACATTTACAACTATAGAACAACACTCCAATTGAAGGTGTTGGGAGCACTCGATTAGTGTCTCCATATAGCAAGATAATAGGGCATTTGCAATCCTAATACAACTCTCCAATTGAAGGTATTTGGAGCGCCCTAGTAGTGTCTCTAGATGGCAAGATAATATGGCATTTACAACAGTAATAAAACATCCCAATTGAAGGTGTTTGGAGCACTCTCGTGGTGTCTCCAAATAGCAAGATAATATGGCATTTACAGCCCTGACAAAACATTCTAATTGATAGTGTTTGGAGCACTCTTCTAGTGTCTCCGTATGGCAAGATAATAGACCATTTACAACCCTAATACAACACTCTAATTGATGGTGTTTGGAGCACTCTAGTAGTATCTCCAGATTGCAAGATAATAGGACATTTCCAACCCTAATACAACTCTCAAATTGAAAGTATGGAGCACCCTAGTAATGTCTCTATATGGCAAGATAATATGGCATTTACAACCCTAATACAACACTCCAATCGAAGGTGTTTATAGCACTCTAGTAGTGTCTATATATGGCAAGGTAATAGAGCATTTACAACCCTAACAAAACACTCTAATTGATGGTGTTTGGAGCACTCTTGTAGTGTCTTCGTATAGAAAGATAATAGGTCATTTACAACCCTAATACAACACTCTAATTGATGGTGTTTGGAGCCCCCTAGTAGTGTTTCTATATAGCATGATAATAGGGCATTTACAACCTTAATACAACACTCCAATTGAAGTTGTCGGGAAGAAAACTAGTAGTGTCTCCATATAGCAAGATAATAGGGCATTTACAACTATAATACAACACTCAAATTGAAGGTGTCATGAGCACTCTAGTAGTGTCTCCATATTACAAGATAATAGGGTATTTCCAACCCTAACACAACATAATATGGCATTTACAACTATAATACAACACTCAAATTGAAGGTGTCATGAGCACTCTAGTAGTGTCTCCATATTACAAGATAATAGGGTATTTCCAACCCTAACACAACTCTCCAATTGAAAGTATTTGGAGCACCCTAGTAGTGTCTCTATATGGCAAGATAATAGGGCATTTACAACCCTAATACAACACTCCAATTGAAGATGTTTGGAGCACTCTCATAGTATCTCGAGATAGAAAGATAATAGGGCATTTACAACCGTAACAAAACACTCTAATTGATGGTGTTTGGAGCACTCTAGCAGTGTCTCTAGTTGGCAAAATAATATGACATTTGCAGCCCTAATACAACACTCCAATTGAGGTTGTCGGAAGGCACACTACTAGTGTCTCTATATGACAAGATAATAGGGTATTTATAACTATAATACAACACTCCAATTGAAGGTGTCGAGAGCACTCTAGTAGTGTCTCCATATTGCAAGATAATAGGGCATTTACAATCCTAATACAACACTCCAATTGAAGGTGTTCGGAGCACTCTCGTAATGTCCCCAGATTGCAAGATAATAGGGCATTTACAACCCTAACAAAACACTCTAATTGATGGTGTTTGGAGCACTCTAGTAGTGTCTCTATGTGGCAAGATAATAGGCCATTTACAACCATAATACAACACTCTAATTGATTGTTTGGAGCACTCTAGTAGTGTTTCTATATGACACAATAATAGGGCATTTACAACCCTAATACAATACTCCAATTGAAGTTGGGAGGCACACTAGTAGTGTCTCTATATGGCAAGATAATAGGGAATTTACATCTATAATACAACACTCTAATTGAAGGTGTCGGGAGAACTCTAGTTGAGTCATATAGAAAGATAATAGGGCATTTGCAACCCTAATACAACTCTCCAATTGAAGGTACTTGGAGTGCCCTAGGAATGTCTCCAAATGGCAAGATAATAGGGCATTTACAACCCTAACAAAACAATCTAATTGATGGTGTTTGGAATACTCTAGTAGTGTCTCTATATGGTAAGATAATAGACATTTACAACTATAATACAACACTCCAATTGAAGGTGTTGGGAGCACTCGATTAGTGTCTCCAATTGAAGTTGTTAGGAGGCACACTAGTAGTGTCTCTATATGGCAATATAATAGGGTATTTACAACCATAATACAACAGTCCAATTGAAGTTGTCGGGAGGCACATTACTAGTGTCTCTATATGGCAAGATAATAGTGCATTAACAACTATAATACAACTCTCCAATTGAAGGTATTTGGAGCGCCCTAGTAGTGTCTTTATATGGCAAGATAATAGGGAATTAACAACCCTAATGCAACACTCCAATCGAAGGTGTTTATAGCACTCTAGTAGTGTCTCTATATGGCAAGGTAATAGGGCATTTACAACCCTAACAAAACACTCTAATTTATGGTGTTTGGAGCACTCCATCAATGTCTCTATATGGCAAGAAAATAGGTCATTTACAACCCTAATACAACACTCTAATTGATGGTGTTTGCAGCACTCTAGTAGTGTTTCTATATGACACGATAATAGGGCATTTACAACCCTAATACAATACTCCAATTGAAGTTGTCGGGAGGCACACTAGTAGTGTGTCTATATGGCAAGATAATAGGGCATTTACATCTATAATACAACACCCCAATTGAAGGTGTCGGGAGCACTCTAGTAGTGTCATATAGAAAGATAATAGGGCATTAACAACTATAATACAACTCTCCAATTGAAGGTATTTGGAGGGCCCTAGGAGTGTCTCAAGATGGCAAGATAATAGGGCATTTACAACACTAATACAACACTCCAATTGAAGGTGTCAGGAGATACTCTAGTAGTGTCTCCATATTGCAAGATAATAGGGCATTTACAACCCTGATGCTATACTCTAATTGAAGGTGTTTGGAGCACTCTCGTAGTGTCCCCAAATGGCAAGATAAATGGCATTTACAACCCTAACAAAACACTCTAATTGATGGTGTTTGGAGCACTCAAGTAGTGTTTCTATATGACACGATAAAGGCCATTTACAACCCTAATATAATACTCCAATTGAAGTTGTCGGGAGGCACACTAGTAGTGTCTTTATATGGCAAGATGATAGAGCATTTACATCTATAATACAACACTCCAATTGAAGGTGTCGGGAGCACTCTAATAGTGTCTCCATATTGCAAGATAATAGAGCATTTGCCACTCTAATACAACTCTCCAATTGAAGGTATTTGGAGGGCCCTAGGATTGTCTCCAGATAGCAAGATAATAGGACATTTACAACACTAATACAACACTCCAATTGAAGGTGTCGGGAGCACTCTAGTAGTGTCCCCATATTGCAAGATAATAGGGCATTTACAACTCTAATACAACACTTCAATTGAAGGTGTTTGGAACACTCTTGTAGTGTCCCCAAATGGCAAGATAATAGGGTATTTTATAACAACCCTAACAAAACACACTAATTGATGGTGTTTGGAGCACTCTAGTAGTGTCTCTATATGGCAAGATAATAGGCCATTTACAACCCTAATACAATACTCTAATTGATTGTTTGGAGCACTCAAGTAGTGTTTGTATATGACACGATAATAGGGCATTTACAACCCTAATACAATACTCCAATTGAAGTTGTCAGGATGGCAAGATAATAGGGCATTTACATCCATAGTACAACACTCCAATTGAAGGTGTCGGGAGCACTCTAGTTGAGTCATATAGAAAGATAATAGGGCATTTGCAACCCTAATACAACTCTCCAATTGAAGGTACTTGGAGTGCCCTAGGAATGTCTCCAGATGGCAAGATAATAGGGCATTTACAACCGTAACAAAACAATCTAATTGATGGTGTTTGGAGCACTCTAGTAGTGTCTCTATATGATAAGATAATAGGGTATTTACAATTATAATACAACACTCCAATTGAAGGTGTTGGGAGTACTCGATTAGTGTCTCCAATTGAAGTTGTCGGGAGGCACACTAGTAGGGGGTGTTCAGCTGCAGTGTTCCCTTGAGAATTCACAGGGAAATTAACTTTTCCCTTATTTATTCCCATGAGGTGTTCGGTTGCACTACTGTATGTTCCTATTTTGAAAACCGTATAGGTAACTTTCCTACTTTACAACACATCAGAGCTAAAAAAAAACTCTACTCAAACCTCCATTTTATTTCCCAAGTGTTGGAGGTGAAAAAATTGAACACATTCAAATGAATACATTTCAGTGTAATAATTATGAATACATTCAAATAAAAAAGCATAATTTAAATAGCTATTTAAAATGCTATTTAAAAGAAAAATAATTATTATTTTAAATAACATTTCAACATTAGAATAATATTAAACAAAACATAATTTAAACAAAAATAAAAATAATTAAACAAACCATAATTTAAAAGTATAATACAAAAGGCTAAAATTAATTAAACAAGCACAATTTAATAATACAAAAAAATTATTAAACAAGCATAATTAAACAAGCAACACTTCATTTTAATAGATCAAGCTGATTTTAGGTTAAGTTTCTATTCTGACGTCTAACATAATCATCCCACATAAGCCTAGTAATTTCATCTTTTTTTTCATCCCACATAAGTCTTTCAACATCTTTGTCGTACTCTTCATCTCCATCTGGTACATCCACCATATCATTTGGATCAATTTCCAAATTAGCGTTCGCAGTCCAATCTGATATGTACAATTATATTAATCACAATTATATCACTTTGCATTGTATAGTCAATTCACTCATTTAAACTTTTTTTAGAATCTGATATGTACAATTATATTAATCATAATCAGTGATTAGTATTAATACACTTAATATAGTTTAATATTATTGTTACATCTTCTATAAAAAGAAAAACAAACAAACATCCTAACAAATTTCCCATGCATTTGCCGAACACCTACATTTGCAAATTTCCTATGGGTTAAATAACTATGGTTTTGACAAATTGAAATTTCCATTCCCATATTAAAAATTCTCATTCCTATAAATTTCTCATGCTGCCGAACAAGCCCGTAGTGTCTCTATAAGGGAATATAATATGGTATTTACAACCATAATACAACACTCCAATTAAAGTTGTCAGGAGGCACACTACTAGTGTCTCTATATGGCAAGATAATAGGGCATTAACAATAATACAACTCTCCAATTGAAGGTATTTGGAGCGCCCTAGTAATGTCTCCAGATGGCAAGAGAATAGGGTATTTACAACACTAATACAACACTCCAATTGAACGTGTTTTGAGCACTCTCTTAGTGTCTCCAGATAGCAAGATAATAGGGCATTTACAACCCTAACAAAACACTCCATACTTTCAAGTTGTTCGTTGTACAAGTATTCATTCTTATCGAGAAAGTATTTATCCTCGTCGTGCAAGTGCAAATATAAAAACTGGACACATCACTCATCTATCTTTTACACGTTTTTAGAGGTGGGTTTTTTTTCTCCATTCAATCTAACTAATATTTCTAACGACCTGTGAAGAATTTTGCAAATCTAAAACCACGAACGGTTTCTACACAATTTTATCTTTCAAATAAGATCCATGATAATATACTTTTGAGTTGTCCGTTGCATAAGTATTAATATCTTGTCACGCAAGTATTCATATCTAAGATATTAAGTATTCATTTATACACATTGAAGTATTCATTCATATATCTCTATTTTTTTTTCAAACTTTATTTTTATGTCATTTATTTAATACGCAGTGGCCTAATTCACTATTAATAAAGCTTTGTTCTTTGCAAAACTCACTACTTCATGAGGAAGGGGAACATAAACATGAAATGGATTAATTGCATATACATATACAAAATTATTTTGATACAATCGACAGTAACGAATCTGACCCGGTAGAGATCTCACACATTGAAGTATTCATCCATACACATTAAAGTATTCATTCATACACGTTGAAGTATTCATTCCTGGTAGAGGCGTTCTTGATTAGGATGGAGTGACGGATGATCTCCGACAAAACGTTCACTGGAGCGGGAGCAGCAGGCATAGAGGGAATAACCGAGGTGAAAGTGTAAGAAGGATGGAGCTTATTGTATTTACCATTTCAAGGTGGGAGAGGGAGATAGAGGTGGAGGTGAGGTGAGGTGTGGGAGGCAAAGGCGAGAGAGGAAGGTGGGGGGCGGAGGTGGGAGAAGGAGATGGGAGAAGATGGAAGTGAAAGAGAAAAATGAAGGTGGAAGAGAAAGGGAGAAAGATGAAAAAAATAAAAGTTGTTAAAAATAGTAGTTATAGTTATAATTAAAATAGAAAGTTAGTTGGGGTGGAATGGGGGATGAATAGGTGGGGAAAATTATAATTTATATACTGAAAGGCTTCAATTTTAAAGAGT
This sequence comes from Carex pumila, assembly GCA_033356055.1. Lineage (NCBI taxonomy): Eukaryota > Viridiplantae > Streptophyta > Magnoliopsida > Poales > Cyperaceae > Carex > Carex pumila. Next base: position 15,131 of record JARJHM010000008.1, on the reverse strand, counting down.
GAATGCATTTAGACGAATTCAAATATTCCATAAATATTTACAACAAACGCAAATTATTCCAAAATTTTTTTCTAAAAATCACGTTTGTGACGGTTGTTAAGGTATTATTTTCTGAGAACAAGATTCATTTTAAATCCAACTCCAGTAAGAATTTATTTCAAAGCACTAACCCTCACAAACATAGTGACAAATAATTAAACTATTCAAGTTCAGTTCAATGCAGTGTTGCAAAATGCGGTTCTATGCGGCGCATATGCGTATGCAGTTGGAAACCGCATAGGAAAAAACATATGCGGTCTAATATGCGGTTCCGCATATGTGGCCGCATATGTGACTACATATGCGGTTCTATGCGGTTCCGCATATGCGGCCGCATATTCGGCCACATAGAACCGCATTATGTTTGTATGCTATGAAATTTATGTATTATGTTGTGATAGCTAACTTGTGATATGTTTGTATTATGTTATTTTATGTTCTTTGATATGTTTGTATTATGTTGTTTGTGTTTTTATGTTTGTATTTTTATTTTTATTGTGAGATTATGCATATAATGATACAAATTATATATGAATTCTTATTTAAAAATCCATATATATTAGTCCGCATAAAAATTCGCATATACGGCCGCATACCGTATATGCGGTATGCGGTGCCCTTCCGCATACCTTTCGCATACCGCATTTTGCAACACTGGTTCGATGGGTTAAAAATTTGTGATTCAAAATTAATCTGAAAACTATTCGGAATTATTTGAAATTATTCAAACTGCAAATCTCAATCTCACAAGATTGCAAAACAAAAAAGTTCAGAAAAAATTCACAAATAATTCTTAAAAAAAATTGCAAATCCTTCAGTCAACCAGATAATTCATCGTTTAGTTTGTCATCACAAAAAAAAACAAAAAAATCTTCCAATTAGCTAATCTTGTAACTATGTTCACAAGTAGGGATGTAAATGAGCCGAGTTTGAGAGAGTTACCCCTAACTCGAAATTTGCTCTTTAATAAACGAGCGAGCCAACTCGAGTTGAAATGATAATAACGAGTTGTAGAGACAACTTAAACTCAGCTCGTTATCAACTCGAGTTGGCTCACAACTCGTTTAACCATTGATAATATTACAACACAAGTTCAAACATATTTTGCATGAATCTCAAAGCATAAATAGCAGTCTAGAGATTTTGATTTTGATTATACTATGTAATTTTATGTAACTCGAGTTATAAATGAGCGAGTTGGGGCCAACTCGAACTCAACTCATTTATTAAACAAGTTAGCAAAATCAAATTGTAAATGAGCCGAATTAAACAAACTGTAAATGAGCGAGTTACGAGTTCGAACTTTTTTAGCCATCCCTATTCACAAGAAATGAATGATCTACAATAGAAAGGAGCACAACTTTCTTTCATTGTGGTTTGACAGTTGCACTTTCTACTCTACATGACAGGAATAGAAGTACTGAACGTCAAATCTGATTGCCAACTATGAATTAATTAACAAATAACACTCTAGCCCACAATAATTAGGTTGTGTATAGCACAACTACCTAGTTCGTTTTCTTTATTTTTTTCCCACCTACCTGGGTTTTGGATTATTTTTTTTTGTCCTGATAATTGTTCCCACTCTCATTTTTTCATTATCCCTCCAATTTTATTTGTTTAATCTCATTCACATTTCTCACGATCTATAAGGAATTTTGCGAATATAAAATCACGAATGTCTTCTATGCAATTTTATCTTTCAAATGAGATCCATGATAGCATACTTTCAAGCTCATCGTCACACAAGTGTTTATACCTAGTATTTTCCACATATGACACTGCTGACATTTAAAAGTATTAGTATCAAGTATTACAAGTATTTATACATATATGGTCAACTATTTTTTTTAGAGAAAAGTTGACGCAGGGACGATTAGAGAAGGTTGATGATGAGATGCGGAGTTCACGATTGGGGATAAATACTTACAAGTATAGGTATAAATACTTATGTGACGATGAGCCCGAAAGTATATCATCATAGATCTCATTTGAGATAAAATTGCATATAATACATTCGTGGTTTTAGATTTGCAAAATTTGAGAAATGTGGATGACATTAAAAAAAAAACTCACCTCTAAAAACGTGTATGATTCTTCTCCTCGTGTAATTTAAGTGGTCCCCCATATAGTCATATAAAGTTAGACATGCAAGTATTAATATCTTAATTTACAAGTATTAATTTATTATCTTTTAAGTATTTATACTTATGAATTTAATTAAACTTGGAAGACCACAGTGTTTTGAATAAATTTAATTAAACTAGTTAGTTAAGTTAGTTTATGGAAGTTAAAATCTGTTTAAGAGATGGAAAAATAATAGAGGAATGGAAGTGGGAGTTTCATATAATTATTCTTTTTTTTTCTCATCTACAGGAAATGGTACAAGCTTGAAATCATAAATAATGTAGTCCAAATGTAGATAAGTCAATTCTGCAAATACCAAACTTCTTGTAAAGGTTCTAAATAACGTTTATCGCGTCATAGCGGGGAGCCTCCAAAAAAAACTATAGCGAATAGCAACGCTATAGCGAAAGCTATCCCAAATAGCGCTTTTTATTTTTATAAAAATTATATTATATATTTGTACTAAATATCAACATTATTTAGTCTCATAAAACAATAAATAATATCAAATTGATTAAAAAATTATTATATTCATATTGAACCAATACAAAGTCCAAATTGCGACTCAAAATATCTATAGTAATACTAATATCATAAACTATCTATCTTTTTCTATTTAAAATATCTTCAACATTATAACATAATTTATCTTTTTTCTATTTAAATTTCAAAATAACCTAGAAATTGAAAAGAAAAAAAAATTCATACTTCTAATAAAATAAACATATGATCCTTGAAGAAATTCTTGTTAGTCCCTAAAATTTCCATAATTTAGCAATTATTTATTTGATTTATCATTAGTTAAAAAAAAAACTAAGAGCAAAATGAAAAAATTATTATAGTGGACATGAATTTTATATAATGTAATATTCATTAAAATTAAACAATATCTTCATCATTTATTTATTTTAAAGCTCATATAAATTGAAAAAAAAAACAGCAAATGTTGCATAGCGCGCGCTATTTGCACTACACGCTATACGCTATGGCGGACCACTATTTCCGCTATAGCGTCTGTAGCGCAAATAGCATGTTTTAATGCCATAGCATAGTGTTTGGTTTCCAAAAACGCTATAGCGCGCTATTTAGAACACTGCTTCTTGTTAAGGAATAAACAATCACAAATTTTGGATGGGTCGGATGTGTTGGACGGATTATTATTTTTTTTTTAACAATCCTACATAAAATCCGAAAAGTAAAAGTAAAATAAATAAATAATTTCAGAAAATTATTTGTGGAGAATATGATAAACCACTTTGTCACAATATCACGACCGACTCTTACCAAAAAAGTGAATATGGAAATTCCCATTCGTCTGTTATAATACTTGAAAAATATATGCAGATAACCCTTAATTAATCTTCGTCAATATTACAATAATGAATGCTACTTTAAAATAGAGCGGGGCCTGTCCGATGGACATAACACTGAAAATCTTAAACCAATTCGATAACCGTTTGAAACCGTTTGTTTCATGATCCATGCGGTTTGCTTCAATATTTATGTGTACTGCTAGAGTGGAAAAAAGTATTGTGTTGTGTCGTAATTAATACGTAATTTTAGTTTTGTACTATGTCGTGCTGTGATCAAGTTAATTTTTCACGTATTGTGTCGTACAGTGACCAAAATATCAAGGGGTGGTCACGCTACATGAGTTATGTCGTATCCAAATGTGTCTCGCGTGACCATTTAATCACAATTTATGTTTATTCAAGATTCACCATTTAATCAATATCTAATTGTTCTAATTGGACGTAATTTGCCTGATTACGTTATGTGCTATGAGTAGATCTTTCACGTGACGTGTCATATCGTGCCAAAGTTTTAAAAGATGATCACGACACATAACTGATACATGTATCATGCCATTCCGTACTGTTATGTGATGGAGCCGGTTCCGTCATGTCATTTTTTTCCTCTATGTACCGCTTTACTATCTATGTTGATCAAACATATCCAAATTATGAAGCAAATTAGATGATTCTGCATCAAACTGATTTGGATCAGATATTAAAAAAAGAGGAGGGTTCAAATGCCTCCATGTTTTTGTGCCTCCATCTCTCTCTATCATTTTCAAAGTTCAAACAGTCGATCCGAACCGCTCAACCTAACCTCCATACTAAAATATGTTTGGAGACCAAATTTTATGTTTTTAGAAAAAAAATTTACTATTTTTTTAGATAGGTACAAAATCAGTAAATCTGAACCATCTAAAAACAGTATTTTTGTACCTATCTAAAAAAATAGTAAAAAAAGTTCCTAAAAATATAAAATTTGGTCTCCAAACATATTTTAGTATGGAGGTTAGATTGAGCGGTTCGGATCGACTGTTTGAACTTTGAAAATGATGGAGAGAGCTGGAGGTATGATGGAGACACAAAAACATGAACGCATTTGAACCCTCCTCTTAAAAAAAATTGCTTAATGTTTTGTCCACCATTTTTGTTAATAATAATTATGTTTTGTCCATCATCACCTTATATGACGGATGTGACAAATAAGTTGCAGAAAAGAACCAAATTAATATTTTCAAATTAATCGGATGAGCATGGGAGGCCTCTTAGCTACCCATAGCATATTAGCAAAATTATATATATATATAGAGATAGGCTAATGTGCATTCAAATGTATATGGTCCGAAGTGCTTACGGTCCAAATTTGAAATTTCAAAATCCAAACGGTCGATCCAAACCGTTCATCTTGTTCTCCATATTAATATGTGCTTGGAGACCAAATTTTATATTTTTCTGAATTTGTTTACTATTTATTAAGTATTTTACAAAATTGTTGATCCAACGGTGGTTGCACAAAACAGTAAAACCGTTGAATTAGTGATTTTCAAAGTGGCTTAATAAATAAGAAAAAAAATTCAGAAAAATGTAAAATTTGCCTTCCAAGCACATATTAATATGGAGAACAAGATGAACGGTTCGGATCGACCGTTTGGATTTTGAAATTTCAAATTTGGACCGTAAGCACTTCGGACCATATACATTCGAATGCACATTAGCCTATATATATATATATATATGTGTGTTTTGGCTAATATGCTATGGGTAGCTAAGAGGCCTCCGTGCTACGGCTCGGATTTCGAGTTTTCAAAATCCTAACGGTCGATCCGAACTGTTCATCTTGTTCTCCATATTAATATGTGCTTGGAGACCAAATTTTATATTTTTCTGGATTTTTTTACTATTTATTAAGCCACTTTGAAAACCGCTGATCCAACGGTAGTTTCTGGTTTTACTGTTGGGTTAAGCCACCGTTGGATCAGGGGTTTTCAAAGTGTCTTAATAAATAGTAAAAAAATTCAGAAAAATGTAAAATTTGGTCTCCAAGCACATATTAATATGGAGAACAAGATGAACGGTTCGGATCGATTGTTAGGATTTTGAAAACTCAAAATCCGAGCCATAGCATGGAGGCCTCTTAGCTACCCATAGCACCGTAGCCACGTCCTATATATATATATATATATAGGTTGGCTAAGATCAAAGTGGTAGTTCCTGAGCTTTGGTGCTACCAATTCATTTTTTAATTTTTAAAGTTCAAAACGTCGATCTGAACCATTCAAGTTGTTCTCCATATTAAATTGTACTTGGAGACCAAATTTTATATTTTTCTGAATTTTTTTTACTATTTATTGAGCCACTTTGAAAACAGTTGATCCAACGGTAGTTTCTGATTTTACTGTTTTGTTAAGCCACCGTTGGATCAGCTGTTTTCAAAGTGGCTCAATAAATAGTAAAAAAATTCAGAAAAATATAAAATTTGGTCTCCAAGCACAATTTAATATGGAGAACAACTTGAACAGTTCGGATCAACGTTTTGAACTTTAAAAATTAAAAAACGAATTGGTAACACCAAAGCTCAGGAACTACCACTTTGATCTTAGCCAACCTCTATATATATACATAGGGCACGGCTAAATTGCTGCCGGCAGCATTTCAGCGGAGGTGCTGCCGGGGCAATATCGTAATTTCTGATGTCCAAACAACAAATCCAAACCGTTAGATGTTTAATCTATATTATAATCTACTTGGATACCAAATTTTACATTTTTTGGAATTTTTTTACTATTTATTAAGCTGGTTTGAAAACCGCTGATTTCAGTAAATTTCTGCAGCATTGAAATCAGCGGTTTTCAAACCAGCTTAATAAATAGTAAAAAAATTCAAAAAAATATAAAATTTGGTCTCCAAGTAGATTATAATATAGATTAAACATCTAACAGTTTGAATTTGTTATTTAGACATTAGAAAATAAAAAAAGTCCCGACAGCACCTCCGACTAAAATACTACCGGCAACAATTTAGGCGTGCCCTATATACATATAAGTTTTCTTAGAGAGAAAGCAGCGAAATAAAGAGAAGGATTCCATGTTTCCGGAATCAGAAACACGCGCACAGTGTTCTAAATAAATAAATAGAAAAAATTACATAAATATACAAAATTAAGCTGTACTTATCGAAACGTGTCAAGATATGGATTCCTGATCTGATATTAAAAAAAGATAGAGGAAGAGATTTGAATTGATAAGATGGCCCCACTGTACAGAAGTGTTGGTGCTCTGAAGAACGAGTTTGCATGGTCTGCATTAATTCGCAAGAGCATCTTATGAGTTAACGCATGTCGACCGTCTAACATTAATCGGATCTAATCAGATCACTGTCTATAATTCCAAGATTCTTACATATTAGTACAAATTTAGTTCACACGGATCTTAAAGCTCAGTGGACAGTCCATACACATTAATTCAAAAGATTCTTCTTTGAGTTAATGCAGAGGATACGAGTTCCTGCAGAACTGTGCTATATATTAGAGTAGATAGGCCCTCTACTGCTGCCGGATCTGATAATTGATTCGACAGATACTTTCTCTATGACTATCGTTTCATCATTCATGCACCTCAATCTCTCGTCAGTCGCCAGTCGGCACGTTGAAAGCAACGGGCCCAAAAAATAATAATAAGCTAAATTTTTATAATATTTTAGGCATAATATTTACTATGAATTACACCTAAATATAAAGTTGATTTTTTGTATTATAATTTTTACTTGTTACTATTGTTAAAATTATTAAATTTATTATATTATCATCAATAATTCTGGTGGGGGTTTGTGTGTGTGTGTGTGTGTAGGGGGGGGGGGGGGGGGGGGGGGGGTGCATCATTTAATCAGCACACTGTATCAACATAAAAAAAAATCACAAAATTATCAATTATTAAGGTGGGTCATTCCAGACATTAATTCTTACTGTTCAGGAAAATTTAATAATGATGAAAACCATTTAACAGTTGTAAAAAAAATAGCTTTTTTGAGAGAAAAATTGGAGACCGTCAAGCCTTTTAAATAACAATGTCCATATAGAACCTCCCATTCGGAAATTCAAACATATAATCTTTCAAAATAGAGTGTGTTACTTTTGCTACTAAGTTAAAGTTGATTCTTTATAAAAAAATTGCAGTATAAAATTATCATAATCAAATAACTTTTCAAATCGTGTAATTTTATATACAACTTATATGTACTAAAATTATATGAGTAGAACTAGGGTGTTCTTAAGCTCATCAAAGTATTTGGTTAGTTTAACTTCAAAACTCATCAAATTAGTTTCAAATGACAAATCTGAACAGTTGAAATTCGCATACCTTACGAGTGATGTGTCTACATATGAAAATTTTAAACATTCGAATTAATTTAATATAAAGTCAAGTGGTCAAAAAACATTAAAAAATGAATGCACTAAAATTAATTTATTAACCTTCTAATTTTGACCGATTGACTTTATACTAAATTAATTCGAATGTTTAAAATTTTTACATGTGGACACATCACTCGTAAGGTATGCAGGTTCCAACGATTTAAATTCGTCATTTAAAACTGATTTGATGGATTTTGAAATTAAGCTCACCAAACACTTTGGTGAGTTTAAGAACACCCTAGTTCTACTAAAATTATATACAACCTATATTTTTCAAATAGTTGCTAATACATAGCCTTTTAAAATAAAATGCCGCTCCATAATTTTAGCTTCTCTTTTATTTGAATTTCCCATGAAGTACATATGGGAAAGAACAGATCTAACAACCCTAGTTAATTAGGCCGTTCCAACAATGATTGAATAATAAATATTTTTACATTAAAACTATTTGAGAAGGGAATTTACGAAATTAATTAAAATGGAAAGGGCTACAGGGTAACATGGAAACGCAGTAAAGCACATGTTACAAAAGTCGGTTCCGCTTCAGGCCAAAGACAGGGTGATTGATTACCGGCTGTCGCTAAAGTTCGCATCTACACGTACACAAAAGAAGTATCTAGCTGTGTTCCTAATGGCGCATGTTAGCACAAACGAACGCATATAAATTATAGCATACGCCTCCTTATTCTTGTCCTTATTCTTGGGCAATATTAGGATCAAAGATGCAGAGACAAAAGTCCCAAGGAAACCATCAGTACAAAAACAACATTTTAAAATTCAATCTATGTACAAACTTATCCAATTAACAAAAACTAAAGAAAAGGATTGCACTCCAGCAGCAAAAAAAATAATGAAAAGAAGGAAAACCAAAATGAACCAAAATACCCAGCCTTCAGAAAAATGTCATTCTATTGACTACTCACCCTCGCTCTTCCCCTTGTTTGTAGAAGCACTTGCACCAGCTCTTGCACCAACTGACGAAGTGGGACCTCCTCCTCTCTCTTTTCTCTCACCTTTAAAGATCCGTTCGAATCCAAAAACTGACACCGACTTTCTCGAACCACGAAGTGAGCAAACGGGTACATTCAAAACGGGTGCAATCCTCACCCCGTTAACATTGACAGAGTAAGACCTTTCGATGCCTCGGTACTTCACACGGGGTCCACCAGTGAAACTACCCGGGCTACTGGAGCTCCGTTCAAGACCCGTAAAGACCACCCTACCAGCTGCATTTAGCCTAGGACTATCCACCGAGGGACCCGTTCTCAGTGGTTGAGCCGATTGGGTCGGAGCATGGTGAGCAGTGACCCGGTTCGGCCTTATCGGGTCCATATCCGAATTAGGTTCTTCAGGTGGAACAGGACGGACTAAGCGAATCGTAGGCGGCAATGAAGCAAATTCGGATTTTTGTTCCTGGTCAGAACCAAATGGGAGGAGAGGTAAACTCATGGACTGCGACTGCTCAGGTGTAGCTTTCGGATTTGAGTTTTTCTTCAGAAGGAATCTAAGTGCTCGCGGATTCGGATTCTGGTTGGGACCCGTTTTTTTAGCGGGAATTGGTACTCCTTTGGCTCTCTTCAGCCTTAACAGATCTTTCCATCGACTAACACACATTGGTGCCCGAGGTGAAGGAGCAAGGAGGTCAGAGGATGAACTGTCGTTAGGGGGTTGATCCGAATCCGGATCCGACAAAGAGGTATCCTGATCCGATAGAGGTTGAGGGGAAGAGCTAGGTTGGAGCGGGACGAGCTTACCATTGGAGAAGAGCTCATCTGCCGATATAATGGAGGCTGGTTCGTGGAGGTGGAACTCGAAATCTGATGCGGGTTTGGGAGATGTAGATGGATCCGACTGAGGAAGCGCGTCGGATTCGGGTTGGTCGGAGAGGTCGCGGCTGAAGGAAAGGCGAGGGTTTAACCAGAGAAGCGAATCAGGCGAGCTTGTGGCAGCGTTAATGGCACATGCTGAGGCCATTGTGTTGCATTAAAAGAGGTTTAGAAGAGAGAGACTTAGGAGTGTGATGAAAAAGAGGAGGGTGAATGGATTCCTGGGTGATACTGACACACACGACGCCACTATCTTGAGTCTTGACCCTTTGATATTAGAAAATAGAGAAAGCGATTTGAATCGATAAGACGGGTCCACTGCACAGGTTAATTATCAGAGCTGGCTTGTGTGTGTGTGTGTGTGTGTTGAATCAGAGTTGTGTTGGTGCGCTGCACGGCTGCAGTACAGACTACAGATACACGGTAGTGTTTGGTAAAAACTCATGTCGGGTATATCCGTCCGTACCCGTCGCCTGGGGTACCTGTGTCCAAGGTCGGGTATTGGTCCGGTACTTGAGTATTGGTCGGGTACTCGGGTACGCGGGTACGGACAAAAATCGGACCGGACCCGTTATTTTAGACCAATACCAGACCATACCCTACCCGAGTTTACCCGTACCCGACTAAATCCGTACCCGAGTACCCGTACCCGTATATCCGAGTTACTGTTCATCCATTTCAAAATTCAAAAATTCTGATTTTTTTCCCCCAAATCAGCAAAAAAAAAATAAAAAACAGCCAAAAAAAAATACCCTATCCGCCCTATCCGTACCTGTACCCGTCTTACCCGTCTAAGGTACACGGATAAGGGTATAACTCGGGTAGGGTATGAATTTTGAAAATTATACCCGCCATACCCGTACCCGAATACTCTTGTACCCGAGTATACCCGTACCCGAGACGGGTATATCCGGGGTACCCGTACCCGCCCGAGTATAAATACTCTAATACACGGTAGTTGAAGGCCGATCAAAATCATCAGGAGCCGTATGTGCTGGAAATAAATCTGGTGTGAATCCAAGGAATAACAGAGAGCCAGCAATTTTAAATCCAACCATTCATTGCTTTTCATGTGCGAATCTCAGAAACAGATAGTTTTTTTCACGAATCTTAAAACAGATGAAGGGTTGAATTTAGAATTACAGGCTCCCTCTTGTTCCTTGGAATCACAGCAGATTTATTTAGGCATGTGCTACCATGTAACCGTGGTAAGAATTAATATCTGGATTGACCCACCTTAATAATTGATAATTCTACGATGTGTTTCTCTTTATCTTGATTCTTGATACAATAAGATCTGTCTGATTAAATGTTTTTCTTCCATGATTGACCGCCCCCATATCTATAGATGATAAGATAATAAATTTAATAATTTTAACAACAGTAACAAGTAAAAATTAGGGATCAACTAACAGTCCTCCTACTTCAGTCCCTTATCTGTCCCTCGCACTAAAAGACAAAAAAAAAGTTAAAACGTGCTAACTACCACCAAAGAGCAAGATTAATGCTATTTTATTAATAGTCAAAACGTATAGTATTCATACCTACGAATTTGTAGTATTCATACTTATTATGAAAACCATTCGTCATATGTAAACACAAGTTGGAGGGGACCAGTAACAACCAGGGGAACCGCTGACGTCTTGTGACAGCCTGGATTGGGGACCACAATCGTTTGAAAGCGACATTTACCAAGATTGGGGACCACTACAGCGAATCTATATATTATTCATATCTAAATAAAGAAGTATTCATATCTAAACAAATGAAGTATTCATTCTGACGATTACAAAGTATTCATACATGTTTAAAATAATTTATACAATTCAAAATTCAAAGTTAGATTCATCTCTCTCACTCTATCTCTTTCAAAAAGTATTCATACTGACAATTACGAAGTATTCATATATAACTAATGAAGTATTCAATATCTAACAAATGAAATATTCATATATGTAACTATTCATATCTAACTAATGAAGTATTCACATATGACACTAACAATATTAACATTTGACACTAATAATATTCACACCTGTTCAGATTGAGACTAAAAAGAAAGGTTGTTAGGGGGACAAAAAAGGAAGGTTGAAAATGGTGAATTTTGACCACGTGGGATAACAAAAAAGAAAAGTTGTTAGGAGGACAGATAGGAGACAGATTCAAGGGGGACAACATCTTTACTCTAAAAATTATACTACAAAAATCAACTTTATAGGCATAATTCATAGTAAATATCATGTAAAATATTATGAAAATTTATGGATATGTACCATTTATAGAATGTTTTTATTTTTATTTTTCTGCATTTATTATCAAATGATACTCAAATTAACAAGGTACCAACATATTTATTATTTGATTTTCAAGCAATTTTGTACTTATTTTACGTATATACAGCCATAATTTTTAAATAATTTTCCTACTCTAGTTGGCAAATAATATCAATTACAAAATCAACTTGATACCAATACAAAAACTAACATGGATACTAATCAAGGTAATTTTCAAAATTATTTAGCATTATTTTTATTTTTATTTTCTTAGCTCGTCACTCCCGCTCGTTTTTTTTTTTTTTGTGGGTGGTAACTTCTTATTTTTAAATAGGGAAATCTGTATGTAGTATGTGATAAGCACTTCACGTGAGATATTTAGATAAGTTATTAACAGGTTGGGAGATATTTAGATAGTCTGAGAATTACATTATATGCAATTTTAATCTTATTTATTGATACATTCGTTGAAATACCAAATCTCATTCCTTTTTTTATAAACAATAATACTAGATTTTAAATATAAATTTTACTTTTATATTTGTCAGTCTAAAACAATGTGAAGTGAAGATATTTCATCTTTAAATATTATTATTTTAAACAAATTTCTATAAAACTTTAATATCAAAGAAGTTGAAATGTCATGTAAAACTCGTTGTTATAAATTGTAATATTAAAATGTTCATTCCTCTTTCACGAGAAATTAGAAAATCTCATCAGTCCTATTTAGTTAAAATAAATCTTGCAAAATTCTGTTAATATTTGAAAGTTCTTAACATTAGTTAGTGAACTTTTCATTATATTAATTTCGGTCAACAAATCTTAAAATAGGTTTGTTAAATGGGTCGAGCTAGGTAAAACTTAAACTCATACTAGAACGAGCCGAGCTTAATTTTAGCATAGCTGATCACGAACTAAGACAAATCAGTTTTTTTAACAACTCGTTGATGTTGTGAGCCACATATAAACCTCTCTCAAACAAATCACAAACCACAAACTTTCTTTTCCTTTTTTTTTTTTGGGCCAGCCGTACCTTAAAAAAATTCATAGCCCTGCTTTACAAAAAGCTTCACTTGTTCTTCAAATTTGACCGATTTCTGTAATTAGCTAATTAATCAAACTCTTTTCTCACCTAAATATCTACCTTTCACTGAGATCAGAGATGAAGCAAGATTTTCAATCACATAATATAACGGGCCCACTGTACAGAGAGTATTGCTACTGTTCTACGGAGTAGATAGGCCCCCTGTTCCCCTGCTGTTGCTGGATCTGAGAAAGAAGAAACCACAATTGAATTGATTCGACAGCTGCGCTCGCACTCTTCACTCCAGTCTCCAACAACTCTCTCTCCCCTCAGTCCCTCGTCTTTTTTTTTTTTTTTTTTTGTTCTAAAAGACCTTGGCACCTCTTTCTTTATTTTCATTGGTAGTGTTCAACAACCATGACTTAGAGCTTCTTAGTGTTCTAAGGAGTCTTAAGCTCACCGAACGGGTACTCTTTTTGTCCACTTTTTTTAAGTTTGTCCAAGATTTTAAGTCATAGTTCTACATAACTTAAGCAATTTGTCAAACTTAAGGCCTTCTTAAAAAAGTGATTTTTCAACTTTATTATCGAATGGGTGCTCCTTAGTGTAGCTAATTTTAAGCATGTGACTCTTGCTGAACACTACCATTCGGACATATCTCGTACGTGTTAGTTTTCTCGCTTTGCTTTGACCGTCCGTGGCGCTTTGCCCAATTTTCCTATGCTGTTTTTCTAACTTTTTATATTCTTTATAATATTATTTACCTATATTATATATAGGCTGTGGCTAAATTGCTGCTGGTAGCAGTTCTGTTCAGGTGCTGCCGGAGCTATTTTTAGTCGTGCGATGTCCAAACAACAAATCCAAATCGTTAGATGTTTAATCTATATTATAATCTACTTGGAGACCAAATTTTATATTTTTTGAAATTTTTTTACTATTTATTAAGTTGGTTTGAAAATCGCTGATTTTAATGCTGCAGAAAATTACTGAAATCAGCAGTTTTTTCAAACAGCTTATTAAATAGTAAAGAAATTCAAAAAAAATGTAAAATTTGGTCTCCAAGTAGATTATAATATAGATTAAACATCTAATGATTTGAATTTGTTGTTTGGACATCAAAAAATAAAAAAATGGGCGGCAACACCTCCGGCTAAAATGCTGCCGGCAGCAAATTAGCCGAACTCATTATATATATGTTTTTATTGTTTTCAACAATGTCGCTTTTATTGCTTTTATTGTTAATAACACAATATCGTTTTTTCTTTTCTTAATTTAAAATACACACCCTGCACAGGTATTATCTTGGTTGATTACTTTAATTAATACCATCCATATGGCCCCATTTGTTTTTTGCTGACCCATCCGTACGAGGACATCATTGACCGAGAAAAAGGAATCACTTAGACAATGATTATGTCGATAATTATATTAATATTTAAAAACAAAAAAATATATATATATAAAGTAAGCTTATTAATTAACAGGTTGGGAGATAATTAGATAGTATGAGAATTATATTTCATGCAATTTTAATCTTATTTATTGATACATTTTCTGAAATATCAAATCTCATTATTTTTTATAAATAATAATACAAGATTTTAAATATAAATTTTACTTTTATATTTGTCAGAGTAAAACAATGTGAAGTGAAGATAATTTCATCTTTAAATATTATTATTTTAAACAAATTCCTATAAAACTTTAATAGAAAAGAAGTTAAAATGTCATGTAAAACTTCTTGTTGTAATGTTAAAAATGTTCTCCTCTTTCACGAGAAATTAGAAAATCTCATCAGTCCTATTTAGTTAAAATAAATCTTGCAAAATTATGTTAATATTTAAAAGTTCTTAACATTAGTTAGGGAACTTTTCATTATATTAATTTCGGTCACCAAATTTTAAAATAGGGTTGTTAAATGGGTCGAGCTAGGTAAAACTTAAAGTCATACTAGAACTAGCCGAGCTTGATTTTACTGATCACGAACTAAGACAAATTAGTTTTTTAAACAACTCGTTCATGTTGTGAGCCACATATAAACCTATCTCAAACGAATCACAAACCACAAACTTTCTTCTTCTTTTTTTTAACAACTCATTCATGGTGTGAGCCACATATAAATCTATCTCAAACGAT